>JAOQML010000002.1:10736779-10756973 GCA_027568935.1 Erythroxylum urbanii
TAATATGAACTAAAATTTAAAAAACTTTAAAACATTTAAAATTTAGTTTTTATACAAATAATTTGTCGTTAGATTATCTACTAATATTATTGATATAACTAGTTAAATTAGAATATTTTTATGTATATGACATATATATTATTTATGTCACGCGTGAATTAATTTTTAAAAATTAAGAATAAAATTTAAAACTAAAAACCAAAAATCCTAAAATACATATACCCATTTTTTACGGTTCATCGCACTTCTGTCCAACTTCCATCAACTCCTTTATACCTTACAACTCTTTGTTATTAAGGATGGCAAAATGGGGCCCGACTCAATTAATGGTCAACAGGCAAGGCCCGACTATTAGGCTCGAAGGCTGGAAAATAGTTGGACCACCGAGGCCGAGGCCAATCCAAGGCCTTACTGACTGGATACACAAAACGACCCGACTCTTAAGCTCGAAGGCTGGAAAATAGTTGGACCACCAAGGTTGAGGCCGACCCAAGGACTTACTGATTTGATAAACAAAATGACATCATTTTATTTTGTGAGCAAAACGATATCATTCTAAAGTTTTTATCAATTAAACAAATGAAGCAAAACTACGTTTATTTCTTCCTCTTCACCTTTCTCACTTCTAGTTTTCTCTTTAATCTCTCTCCAATCACCGTCGCCAATGTCTTTAGTCCTCAATAGTCACCACCACTTTACGACACAAGTTGCCAGTTGCCAACCAACCTACCCCTTTCCCCCTCCAATCGCAACCACGCCCCCCTTCTCGTTACCGCCCCTCCAATCGACCCTTCGCATAGTCGCTTGCTACTTGTTTCTTTGTCACCCCACCGTCGTGTTTTATGAAAAACACTTATCTTTGCCACCCACGCCACCACCATGGTAAAATATACTTAATATTTTATGAAATATTGAAAATTTTGATATTGTTGTCGTCAATGAGGTATTTTCACGAATTTATACGAGCGTGTATGTGATCGTGTAAATTTTATTCGGATCATTTTGTCTAGAAGTGTGAGGTAGTTATAAAAATTGGGTATATGTATTTTAGAGTGTTTGATTTTTTTAATTTTTAAGAATTAATTTGCCGTATAATATTAAAATAATATATATATATATATAATATGCACGTGGTTCAAAATAAGGTCAATAATTTTTGTGGTTTAACAGTTAAATACACTTAATTTATTATTATTTTACAAATTTTCATTTTAATTTCCATATGTTAAAAATTATGACTTATTATTATATAATATTATCTAGCTGTTACATTTTAGATATTTTATGTAAAATAATTTAACATGAAAATTTTTAAATTGTAATACAATAATAATTAAATAAACAAAATATTTCGGAAAATTATATAATAACTAGATAACATCATATAGAAGTAAATGATAGTAAAAAATTAAATTATAAAGAAATGGAAATCAAATTGAAGCTCAATTGTGATTTGCATACAATTTGCAGTAAGTAATAACTAATAATTTGTGGAGAGTGTATTACCTGTAAATTACAAGCTAAGTCAAGTTTGAAAATTGACAAAACCATATTATTTTTAGTCACGACCGTCACAACTATACTTGGATATAAAACAATTCTTAATTAGATCTACCCCGATTCTCTGTCTCCAACCTTTTCCGGAAAGCCAAGTTAATCCAAAAATGAGTGGTGGGCTAATGGCAATTGCATAATCATCATAGCTCTCCAGACATGCCTTAAAATATTCCAAAAGGTCAAAGGCCAGTTAGAGTAGTGAGCTACAATACTTCTTCGTTAGGTGCTCTTTTATAAAAGAAAGCCCAATCATAACGGCAAGTGCATTTTTTCATTATTTCATCTTCCGTGCAACGTGTACTGATGACGTGGTAAATAATGTCTTTTTTTTTTTTAAAGAGAGAGAGAAGGTAAAACAAAAGCATCAAATAAACCCTCCCCACACTCTGCATTCCTTCATATTTGGTGTCTGGTACCTTCCTACGGAGAAAGAAGGATTATAGGGAGACAACGTTATATACAAAGGTTTAAAGCGGCGCTCTCGACGAAGCTTTAGAGAGGTAGAGAGGGGGAGGGAGACTTAAAGAGAAGAAACGACTGTTGCAGCTTGTATTCTAACCCTAGTTCATTGAACGAGGTTTGTCCCTTTAATAAATGCCCAGTTCATACTTTTCTGATCCATTTCTGCAAGCTGGTGTGTTTAATGCTGCTTTTGAGCGTTTAATCCATGATGGACTGTTTCCTTTTTCTCTTCTGTTCTGTATTTTATTCATTTCAGTTAATATTGGGTTGTTACTTTTGTGTTTGTTTTTATTAGTATTGTTGAATGCTACCTTTTGATTATCGTTGACGAATTGGTGCTGATTTTTATAACTAATGTTTGGGTTCTAGATGGAGAATTATTTTGAGAGTTACATGCTTTTTCATTCTTCTTTGTCCCCTTTTATGTTGCTGGTTCCGTAGGTACGAGGGTTGTACGGGGGGTTTTGAATTTGTTTAACATTGTCGGAAATCTTAATTCTTGGTTTTGCATGAACGAAAGACCTGTGCTAAGGTACGAGTATAGTCAAACCAGTGGTCTTATTCTTACTTTAAATTATGCCATCGTATGCAAATATACACTCAAGTTAGTGGGATGTAATGTAAACATTGTCCAACAGAGGGTTAAAGCGCTGAAGATGGCTCAACATGGGTTATTTACTTTTAAGTGTGTGGTGAGAGTTGGTATCAAGACCGAGTGTAGGAGACATTTTTCCTGGGATATTTTTCCGCTTATTTATTTTTTGTTGTTACCAGTCTGTGTTTGTGTTGGTGATTCCAATTGAACTGCTAGATTGAAAAGTTTTGATGTTAGCTCAGGCTTTTAACTGACGATACAGAGTTATTATATGTATAGTTATCCATTATTCTTGGATTCTCTTTTCTCATTATTCATATGACTATGTGATTCATCATTGTAAATGAACTGTTATTGCCACATTTTTTAAAGACTTTTGGTAATATTAAAACATGGTGACTGCTCAATAAGAAAAGTTATGGTAGTTTTCTTGGTCACCTATCATGCTCTTCATGAATCATTTACAGGGCTCTTTTTCCATTAGAGTCTTGGTTATTTTCCTATTCACATCTTGTTATATGATTATGGTTCTATAGAACTATGTTTGAATTTAGTGTTCTAGACGTGGTCATGAAGCAGATCTATAGGCTAAAGTTGATATATTTGGTGTATTTTTGGTTTAAAAAATGAGTATTTGAAGGTCACTTGGGCTTGCTTGCTTGTTCAAATTCTTAATGATTTAAGTGACATACTTGTAAGGTGTATTTCAGATGGAATTCACCTATGGGAATAACATGTAAAGAAAATCATTTCTGCATTGCTTACATTCTTATGCATTTATGCTATGTATATATCTGTTGTAAAAGTTGTCAATTCTTGATTTTTTTTTTCAAATAATATTGGCATCTAGGTAGCAATGGAGACTTAGTTAGCCAATGCGGTGGTATTTGGGTGGACCAGTGAGTTTCTTCCTGCTCTATAATTGCTCTTAAAATGAAACGAAGAACAAATGGGGCTCCCAGAGGTCAGCTGGCGAAAGGTTTCCAGAGTGAGGGACCAAATTGGATTCTTATTGCGGGTGGGGCCTTGTTAAGTACCTTGTCAATTCGCTTTGGTTACAAGCTGAAGCAGACACTGGATTCAAAGCATCAGCCAAATTCTAGAAACACTATAAAAGGTTTGGTAATATCAATCGCAAACTGGCTTTGGTATAACATCTCTTGAAGTAGTGCACTTTTCATTTCAGGAAATGGTTTATCGTCTGACATAAGATCACCTGGTTGCCATGTCCATTCAAACATGCATTCCTTCACACAAGATGATAATGCTTGCTTCAACTGCATTTTGGGTATGATGTTATAGAAGTATTCTGAAAAATTGCATATTCGAGCATCACCTTTTTAAGTTGATGGTAGGGGATCATCCTGGTTGGTCTGATTAGTGGGCACTGGTAGTATTACTGCTTTGTACTCACATTCAATGCTTTTAGCATCTTCTCTTCTTCTTTTATTTATGTTATTTAACATGGTGAAAGTCGCAGATGCTTGTTTGTAGGGTTTTACATTTTATCTTGACACGTTTACAGTATTTTGAAGGATGAACACAAACAAAACAAACCCCCTCACAAGCTCCTCAATGGTAGATCACTGCCGAATTAAAATAAGTACTTGCATTTATGTTTTGGTTGCTCTGTGGACATAGTGAAGGAAGATCATTTGCGTAGCTGGCTTTCTAGGAATTGTGAAGTCCTTTTATTTCTTAAAGGGCCTTAATTAAAGGACCTTAATTATATGCTTAAGTTTCAACTTCCAATATCCAAAGCCACCTAGCTCTTAGGCCTACCTCCCTTCATTATTTTCCAATGGTTACAGTACTTGTTGTTCCCAGTGATTTGAAGCCCCTGTTCGGTGGCTAATTATTTGTTCATCTATAATACCTTCTCCAAACCAAAAAATTTAATATTGAAAAGAACCTCATTAGTTCACACCCTAACTTTCAGCGTGTTCTGCATGTGAAACATTATGTCACGTGAGTGAAATTCTTGTAAAATCAGACGATGGTAGCATAGTTAAAATTCCTCATGATTTGGTTATTAAGGCTTTAGTATTATATAAATAACCTTTTTTAAGCTGAATACTGAAATTGATGGATCAACCTACAGAGTATTATATTTGTTTTTAAAATTCCTTGTATCCGGCAATTTATGTTATTCAAACTGGAACATGGAATGAAGATATTGTTGTTAATCTACGATTTCCCTTGAAGGTAATTTCATATTCAAGTTTTAATTGAGCAGGGAATGAAGGGATTGCAGAGATGAAGTTCCCTCCAAATCCCCACATATTATCTGAGTCTGAAGTTGCGCTCCCTCTAGTGACTGTTCCTACCCCGGAATTTTCCAAGGAGAATGGTATCCCATGGGTATCTTCTCCCGATTGCCTTGAGTTGCCACCAAAGCCATTTCACCATTCAAATTGCTCTGATTCACCATGTGTGTCAGAATCTGGCTCTGACATATTCAGCAAGCGTGAAGTGATACAGAAGTTAAGGCAGCAATTGAAAAGAAGAGATGACATGATAATGGAGATGCAAGATCAAATTATGGACTTGCAGAATTCGCTGAGTGGTCAGCTGGTGCTGTCTGCTAATTTACAATCACAGCTTGATGTGGCGAACAGGGATTTATTCGATTCTGAGAGAGAAATTCAGAGGTTGAGGAAGGCAATTGCTGATCACTGTGTGAAACATGCAGGCAGCAACGAGAAGAACTCAACAATAATAAAATGGCAATCTGAGCTGAGAAATGGCCACGCAAATGGTTATGCTGATGAGGACGACAGTTTTGAGCCAGCAGAAAAGGGTAGGGGAGATGGGGATAAGATTGATATGTTGAAGAGAGAAGTGGGAGAATTGAAGGAATTGTTGGAAGGAAAAGAATACTTGTTGCAGAGCTACAAAGAACAAAAGACTGAGCTTTCATTGAAGCTTAAGGAGTTGCAACAGAGATTAGATTCTCAGCTTCCTAATATTTTGTAGGCAGTATTAGGCTATGTGCATTCTTGCTTGGTTTCTTTCTTCTTTTTCCTTCTTTTCTTTCTTAGATTTTAGGTGCAAAAATTGGGGAAGTTTTCTCATTGCTTCTTTCTCAGAGATTGGTAAATATAGTTTGACATGCTTGATGCGTTTTATTTACTTGTTCAGAGTGTGCATGGTGAGAATGAGAGGAAAGGAAAAAGAAGCAAAAGACAAAGAGTCTTGCTTGGTTCTCAAGTTTGTGCCTATTTTCATATAGAATCTTAAACTGACTTTCCACGCGATGTTGTGAAACTATCGTTTTTTTCACTTTTTTGTACGGTTTTTGTTTTCTTTATTCCCTGTTAACTTGGTCCTCCATCCATTTCTCAAGGAAACAAAAAAAAGACCACTATTTTTGTGCTCTTTTAATTCGGGATTCATAATAATTACCGTAGTGGAAAAGAAACGAAACAGTAGAAAAGGATCCTTTAAGCCCACTTATCTTTTGGAACCTATCCCATGTGTACGAGTAGGCGAGTGTGAGAGAATGGCCTATGTATAAGCATGCATCACCAACAGCAACAGGGGGCTGTGGGCGGCACAAAATGTCGTTAGTTCTCACCTCCACCGTTAACTAGGCTCAGGCTGCCTAGGTGGTCACTCTGGATGTCTTGTATTTTTAAGTCCAGTCACTACCTGGTGCTTCTGAGTCTCAGAAGAGCCTCAAATTGTGGGCTCAGTTATTGCTTCTCTTGTCATTGTTGGGATGTTGCGATTCGTCTGTACAGCATCAGGGCCTTATAATTTTGATAGGGTTAGGATTGGGACAAACAAAACCAACCCAAAATGATTCCATTCAATGGGTTCCACTTCCACATCCAGCGTCGCCTTATTGAGCCATCCTTTCAAGTGATTCCGTTCGACCCATGCGTGTGAACGTGAATCTTCGCGTCGATGTCAGGACTCGGGATCGTCCACTTCGCCATCAAATGGTAAAATTTCAAGTCCGGTCCAAGGGAGGTTTAGATTGAACCGGGTTCAACATAAAATATGTCTTGTTCCATTTTATATATTTTCTAATAAGAAGAATTAAGGCAGAAATCCGTAACCGTTGGTTCTCATGTCTGCTCCCAGACGAACACATGGAAAACATAAGCGCAGAACGAGGGAACATCTAGAGGACACTTTGGGACAGATCAGGCCCGAATCAGAAGAAGAATAAAAGACATAAGTGTAAATCTTATTACAGAGAGGAAGAGCGAGGTCTTGAGAGGTTATAGACAAAGGAAAGAGACAATGGATCAGCAGCAGCAACAACAACAGCAGCAACACATACTCTTACAACAACAGCAACAGCAGCAGCAGCAGCACCACCAACAACAACAACAGCAACAGCAACTGCTGTTGTTACAACAATTGCAGAAACAAGCCCACCAACAGCAGCAAAAAGCGGCGGCGATTTCCCGCTTCCCCTCTAACATAGACGCCCACTTGCGCACTCCTGGCATCCCCCGGCCCCCCAGTCTCCAGCCTCAGACGCCCACCCCCGCCCCTAGCCCCGCCTCCGTCCCCAACCCCAACCCCAACCCCAACCCCAGTCCTAACCCTAACCCTAATTCCAGTCCGAACCCCAGTTTGCAGCAACAACAGCAGCAGAAGGCGATTCGCCCTCCGGTTAACCAGGTAGAGCTGCAGATGGCGTACCAGGATGCTTGGCGGGTCTGCCATCCTGATTTCAAACGTCCTTTCTCTTCTCTTGAGGATGCCTGCGAAAGGTTTGGCTTTTCTTATGCCATCTATGTCTCTGTCAATATGTTCTTGCAAGTCGGTCTCTTTGGCTTCTTCCTACTGTTCTACTTAATTTTGGCCGAATGGGATTTCCTTGTTCGTGTGTAGATTGGTCTTTATTAGGGTGCAATACTGTAGCTTCATACCTACGGGTGTTCGTACTCAAATGCAATCTCTCTATGCGCATACGATGCTTAATTTTGAGGGTTAAACAGTCTTCCAGGAAATTTAGGCATAAGTGTGAAGTGGGATTCTGACCTATGAAAAATGAAATCTTGGTTGTTAAGAGACCTTTTTATTGATTTTGTAAAGTTGTGCTTTCTAATACCTTTACTTTATTTGATGCGAGTGTAGTAAAGAATTGCTGAGTTGGATACTTAAATTTGTCAGAGATTACTACTTCAACCATATGTTGTCAGATGTTATCATTGCAACTATTATTTTGTCAGATCTTACTTGTTGAAGTGTGATTTAATTCCAGTTGAATTCTCCAAAGAAGAAAACATCATTGAACTGAGATGCAATTTCTTTTTCCTTCCCATGGGCATCTTATCTCCAGAATTCATATGCATAAGGACAGAATTAAGTTTGCCACTTGGCATTGGAGAAGATGAAGATGTTTTCAGTTTTCCATTTTTCACGTTAGCACATGTGGCAGAGTAATGTAGAAGAGCAAGGATTGAAAAAAGGCCTTCAAATGGTTCTCCTGATTTTCTCTTCTGTAATGTTCCTAACCAATGAAAGATAGAATGGAAAACAAAAAACTACATAGGGTACTGATTTTGAGTAGTTGACTCTCAATTTGATATGGTTTGGTTTTGGCTCATTATATTTCCTGTTAGCTAGCTTATCTTCTATCAGTTCTGATGAATTTTTATATATTTGTCAACAATCTGCAATTATTTATTGTGATGTATTTGTTGTGTTATGACCATCATTGGTGATAGATTTTGTTTCTTTTACTGCCAGTTTGGAGAGTTATAGTCTCACATGCTGTTATCTATTTATAATGTTCTGGAAAATATTTCCCTAGAATATGCATTTCAATGATCTAATTCTAAAAATCAGAAGGTGCATCATGTTGCTTCCCATGAAATGGGTAGGAAAAAATCTTTTAGTTTGTTGATGTACAAGGATGCCATGCGCAGAGGTGAAAACTTGCTTATGGTGGTTTTCACTAACTAAAACATGACATTTTCCAAAGATCATGCAGTTGGTTAAGTGTTGTTGCAGTAATCTTCGCGAAATTACTAGTTTATCCTGCATAGGTTTGTACTTCTTCAAAGTTACTTGTAACTAATTGTGAAGTTCTGTTAAGTAAAACACTTGGTTCATAATTGTAGGGCAGGTGGATGTTGATCAAGATGGATTGATTTCTTTATGATGTTCCCCACTCTATTTTTTTGCTTTTACCTTTAAATACTGGTTTTTGTTTTGAATAAATTGTTATTGATGCATACTTAAAACTAAAGGCTGGTAAATGGTCCAAGTTGATTGTGTGAAACAAGTGCCTGATCCCATTAGCAAGTTTCTGCTCTGCTTTATTTTCTTTTTCTCTTTTACTTAATGTAAATCATTGATATCTAAAGATGACTACCGTTGCGTTGTTACGAATTATTCAAAATAATGAAAGTAGTTGTTTGCATCTTTTACTCAATTTCAATGATTATGCCTCGTCCAGTACCCAGAGGCATTATTACTCGAATCCACAAACCAATTGATTTGCAGTGAAAAGAAAAAGAAAGGGTTATTATCAGCCAGTTGGATGAAAACCTTGGAACTCTCTTTGCCCTCTGGAGTTGATTCAAAATGTAGAAAATGTTCTTTCTGGGCAGGAAACTTCCAGACTTCGCTGGGAAAAGTTTCATACTTGCCATACTCGTCCCCAACATGATGAGCCAGTTCATTGTTGCTCATGAACGCCTCTCAGTGATACAAGTTATTTGTAGATTACAAATTTAATGAACATCATTTTAATTTGGAAAAAGACATAATCAGAGTAGCTTGGAAGTAGCAGTGGATGCTTTCCAGAGTGAAAAAGAAATTTTTTATAGGCGCCAACATTTCTGGAATGCTCATTTCATCATCTCAAAGAAATCGAGTTTTTGTTCAGATAAATGGACCAGAACATACATGAGCTTCCTTCCCGTTCCTCATTTCAAAGAATTCAGTAGTGCGACATGTCAACATCTCTAGCCACTGTACAAATGTTACAAGTGAAAAGAACTCCTATGCATGATTTGTTCATTTGGCAATTCTGTGCATGTTTAAGTTGTATGTGTTCACATTTATCTTCTAGCATTCATGAAACTTTATTGGACATATAGGATCGTCCTTCACTGACATTTTGATTAACAATGTTGATTTACAGTTTATGTTATCTGAATGTCTGTCTAGATGTTGAGATGCTCTACTAGTCTTTGTTTCAGCAGAATATTTTATCCAAAAAGGTTATATTAACAAGAAGCGTAGCATCTCACTGGGTAAACACTAGGTTTGCAATATGTTATTGAAACTTATTACTATTAAGAAGTAACCGCCCTAAAGTGTGCCCTTTGAAGGATGTCCTGTCAAAGTTTTGAGGCGGGTTAGTGTACTTTTTAGGAGTGTCTGAAACAACTGGAAAAACTCTGCTGCATGTGCTTCTGAAAGTTGGAACAGATTTGCAATTCTAAAATTGTTTGGAATTAACCTTCAAGCGTCACTTTGTCATATTTTGCATTTGGATTCTTATATGTTTCTGCTGCCCTGCTTGCTAATTCTATGCATGCTAGTTTTGTAATATTAGCTTAGTATTCCTTTTATCTTCTCTTCTTTTTAATTCAATCTTCCTTTTGAGGTGGTGGGTGGGGTGTGTTTTTGGTGGCAAGATGTTGATGACATTCATTCGTATATTCTGGCACTGCTTAACTAGATTTGATCTGCGTGCAACTCATTGTTATTTGGATAGAAGAAAGCAAACAGAATATAATTGATTTACATGTGTCTGAATAAAGCAATATAATAATACAAATGCCTTGTTTATCTTGTTGTTGTTGTATGAACTTTGAAGCTGTTTGTCTGAACCTTCTTCAGCTTTCACTTGCTGGCTTTAAAATTTTGATTTTGGCCAGTTTGAGAATGTTGCCTATCCTCAATAAGAAATGGGCAGATGGCTTTTGTTTAATGAGTTTGGATGACTCCTTTTTGTTGTAGCTACTGATTGAACAGGCCATTTTGTCATGGCTACTAGATTATCCTTGATTTCCTTGCAGAAGTTTATATTTGCAGTTCAGGAATTTGGTGCAATTTCCTGCCTTCTTTATTTGCACTTTTCCTTTGTTGTAGATACTGATTGAATAAGTCATTTTGTCATGGCTACTTGATTATCCTTGATTTCCTGGCAGAAGTTTATATTTGCAGTTCAGGAATTTGTTGCAATTTCCTGCCTTCTTTATTTGCACCTTCCTTTCAATGGATGCAGGTTACTCCCATATCATGTGGTAGCAGACTATGAAGCAGAGGAAGATGACAGAATTCTTGATTCTGATACAACTGGTCAGATGCCATCACGTTCCCAGCAGTGGGACTGTAACATTGCAGCCAAAGTGGCAGAGTTCACTGGAACATTTGAGAAACAGGCCTTAGCCTTCAACATAATAACACGCAAAAGAGCGATGGGTGAATTCCGTTCGGAGGAAAGATTGATGATTGAGCAAGCTCTACTTCAGGAAGAGAAACGGATGCTATTGGATTTGAAAACAGAAATGGATGCTCGAGAGAATAGAGAGGCTCAATTAAGAATGGCTGCCATGGTTCAGGCAGAGCAAGCTCGGGCAGAGTCCCATGCACATGCTGAAATGATGGCCCGAACCCCAATAAGGGCAAGCGCTCTTGGGTCACAAGGTAACAATGTCCCAATTGGACATGACATGGGAGACCAGGACCATACGGTTAACCCAGATGAGATGATGAATGGATGGGGAAACAATGGACAAAGGGATGAGAAAGAACCGTCTGAAGATTTCTTGAATGATGAGGAGACTGAAAATGGAGACACAGGGGTGCAGGGTGAGTGGCGGGAAGTGGGTGAGTTTGATTTGAACACCAGATAATCATCAAGAGGGTTTGAAGAAAAAAGAACATGCTGGTAGATCATAGATCATTCTCATGCTATGGGAGATCGTGGGTTCAATTTGTGAATCTTATAGGAAAGCTGTAGGTACTAAATAAAAGTAGCTCTGTACCATATGATCTTGTTCTTCTTGAAGATATTAATCTCCTCTGGCTTCGTTTGGCAAACTCGTCGAAAAACACGTCTGGCATGCAAATTTTCTTCCCCTGCGGTTCATAATTTAGAACTTTCGCAGACTAGAGTAATTCTAATTATTTCCTTTTAGGATGTTGATGATATCATTCTCATGATCTTTACGAAGTTAAAGAACTTGAACTAAGATGCTTGCTAGGAAATTATATACTTGTTGGTCGTTTCTACAGTGGCTTGGTTTCATGTAGGTCTTTCTGGCTGAAGTACAGGACTAACATATGACAAACATCAGTTATATTATATGTTTGCACCTTCTGGAATGGGACATGTAAAGATAAGACATTGTCGTTTATATATTTGTATCAGTGCTGACTGTTGTACTAATTTGCGCGCCTGTTCAAATCTAGAAAGGGTAGCTCTATTGTCATCTTCCGACTTTTCTTGTAACCCTATATTATTATTTTTACGCCTTGTTTGGTAAGCTCAGCTAATTATTATTCTTAATATTTAATACTAAATATTAATATAACTATTAATTTTATGTCAAAACACACATAATCAATATTTTCACTTGTATTTTAATTTTTGTTTTACATTTTTATTCCTATTTTTTCTTTACTGATTAATATGATGCTCATAATTTGAATTAACAAATATAATGTGATCTAACAAGTGTTAAAATTCTAATTTCATTTATACTTTTCAAACACCTTATCCCTCCGGCTGTATATAAATATGTGCGGTAGGTGTGTGTCTAGAGCAGATCTTGAAGTGAGAAACATTAGGTTAAAACATCGAGGGACATGGCGGAGCGACAAGTGAACTTGTTGGGAACTATGTACAGTCCTTTCGTTGACAGGGTGGAAATGGCACTGAAGCTGAAAGGAATTGAATATGAGTTTGTGGAGGTTGATCTCGTCAACAAGAGCTCTCTTCTTCTACAACACAATCCAATCTATAAGAAAGTCCCGGTACTTGTTCACACTGAAAAACCCATCGTTGAATCGTTGATCATCCTCGAGTACATCGAGGAGACTTGGAAAGACAACCCAATTATGCCTCATGACCCTTACGAGAAGGCCACGGCTCGCTTTTGGGCCAAGTTCATTGAAGAAAAGGTCACATCCAATCCTCCATCAATTTATTCAATTGATATTAATATCTATTTTTTACTAAATTTATATATGTAAATCATCACTAAATAGTAATAGCACATAAAAATTTTCGTGCTCTTGTAGCTCACTGAAATAGTAAGGAATGTTTTACTTACTGAAGGAGAGGTACAAGAGAAGATGGTGTTGCAAGCTAAAGAAGCCTTGCAAGTGCTGGAAGGAGAGCTTAAGGCCAAGGGTAAGCAGTTTTTTGGAGGGGAAAGCGTTGGATATGTGGATATAGTTCTGGGCTATATCACTCTCTGGCTGGGAACCGTTGAGGAGGTCTCTGGTGTGAAAATACATGACCCTGACAGCTATACCCTTATAGACAAATGGATGAAGGATTTTACTCAGTTACCATTTACGAAGAACAACACCAGGGAAAGAGAAATGTTGGTGCACTATCTTGACAATATTCGCCAAGTTGCCTTGGCCGCTGCAGCTGGAAAATGAGGTCAATTCCAAGCTAAACTAAGCTCTTTTGCTAACTCTTAATATCCTCGTAATGAATAATGTAATGTCGTCACATTTCCTGAATATGTCGTCTTGTTTCTCGACTCTCTCTTGTGCTTCTTCGACGAAACTTCTCTCTTCTCTTTCTTTCTCTTTCCGTTCTTTTTCAAGCGAACCTTTTGATTCTCTTTTTTCCTCTCTGGCTGCTTGTCAACATATCTATTTAGGTCAGACTTTTGTAATTTTGAACTTCTTTTTTATCTTTTTTTTTTCTTTCGTTTGATGGATTCATATTTGATGGATTATTGTTTACTTGAATGATTGTATGTCTCAAGTATTTTCACGTATGAATTGCACAAACTCAATTTTATGTTTTTTCTCAATTTGATTTTAATAATTTTTAATTAATCATCGAAATCACTTATATTGTTGCTTGAGTTTGGTGGACACAATTTTTAACTTCGCCATTGTCTACATATTTGATGACTAGTGGGATTAGATTAACTTTTTGAGGATGAAGTTTTTATACGAACATCTTATAATTAGTATTTCGACCTAAAGTCAATTCTTCTAACATAAAAGTGTTCTTGGTGATTCTTCACATGTGATCTTAATAGAACAAAAATGATTTGTTGGACATTTATTTCGTGTTGATCTTTCTCATATCTCTGTCTCATGTTGCTCCTTCATCTTTCTCTATCAAAGTCAATCACCTGGTTTACTATAAAACTCTATGTCCCTTTTAGTTCAAATTTCATTGTCAGAAGTCTCATAAGCGTATACAACAATGGTCCTCAATTGTCATCATCGTTCTCAAGATGGTACCTTGGGACAATGCTTACGTGACAAAGTTAACCTTGATGTGGTTAATGACAGTCAATGTTTTGATATTTAATATATTTTATGACTATTATTATTATTATTATTATTGAATGGTATCTATGGCTTGCACACCTCGAAATTGCAATTTTCTATAATTATACTACACATTAGAAACAAGAAGGATGGCAATTATTATGACTTTATTAAGCTTATTATTATACCTACTAAGGAGCTAGACATTAAGAATGATAAAAAGGCTAGTAGGCATTGATCCATTAGCTCTAATTAATGGCATGACTGTAGATAGTGACATTGCCTGCATTGAGCAATTTCGTATGGATAAGCATTATTTTTGCATATTATGCTCAATGCTAGAATATTGGTGAAGTATATATGTCACTAAAATGGTAGCAATATTTTTGCATTTGCTTGCCTTTAATGAGATAAATCAAAAATTCAAGTATGATTTTCAGTATTTACGAGAGACGGTCAGCAGACATTTTCAAAATGTATTGAGAGTTATACTTAAGTTGTGGAGAGTTATACTTGAATTCCTTGAACCTATCCATGAGAACAACATCGACAAAAGATGAATTTATTTGGTACATATTCTTTTAATTAATAATGACTTGATATGATGAAGTTTATGAAGTTTTATTTGGTACATTTATGAAGTTTTATTTCGTACATAATTGCTAAGAAGATTTAGATGATACATATATTAATCTAAGTGTGCCAAATATTGAAAAAGCCTGATATTATAATAGGAAGAACGAGATTGCCATAAATGTCTTAGGTGTATGTTCTATGGGCATGCAATTTATATATGTGCCACCTAGAAGAAAAGGTTCATCTACCGATTGTAAGGTGCTTCTGATGCATTATGTAAAAGAATGGATTAAAAGTTTATTGGGGGTGAGATATTCACTGTTATATATCCAAATTTGTTTTCTATATATTAAAATCAAACGGCTAATATAATTAATGTGTTATGTAATAGAGTAATATTATGTTGCCGATGTTGGATATAAAAATTGTGAGAAATTTCTCGCACCGATATCATCTTATTAAATAGGGATCAAGACATCAACCAAAAAATTAATAAGAATATTTTAATATTAAATGTTCTACAACTAGAAATTTTATTGAAAAGACATTTAAATTACTAAAGTTATGATGAGAAATCCTAAAAGGTCCCTTTTATTATTCAATTGACAGTTAAATCGATATTATATTGGCTTGTCGTCATATTCACAATCTTATTCTACAAAAATGAGGAAAGATTCATTAGAGGACGAGTTGGATGCTACATTTGAAAATAATGACCATGCTGATTACATTGACGACATCAAAACATCTAACTAATGGATTGCATTGAGAGACATTTTAGTAATGGAAATGTTTATGTTATGGTGACGTAAACGAGGCTATTGACAATTATTATTAATAATTTTTATAATTTGCTTGAATTTATTTCTTTTACATATGTATAGTTTAATTATTTTATTTTTCCTATAATTTTTAATTGAATATGTCTTGTGGATGGAATCTCATGAAAAAAAATAGAATTACTTTATAATATGAGCCTATTCAATGAAGAGGGAAAAAAATAAAATATATTGGAATATAGTAAGGAAGAAAAAATGCTTTTCAACATACTTTATGATCTAGTAGGTACCATATGGAAGACATTGTAACTATAAGAATAGATATTATAATGAAATTAAAAAGGGCATTAAAGAAAGAATGTCTTAAATTGACTTAAAGGAAAACCTTTTATTGAATCCAAAGTTAAAATTTCAAAGAAGCTACTCGGATATATATTGGATATTAAAAAAAAGTAGCAAATTTGTATAGGATGATGAGCAAAAAATGATTATTAGTGATAAAGACATTTATGTAGGTTGGGTAAAGGTATAAATAAAACTTTTATCTTTTTACTATTTATTTTTATATCGGTATTGATTATTTGTACAAGTAAATATTTATAATATAATTGATATTATTATGTAGGGTGAAGGAGCATTAACTTTATACATAAAACCATTTGTTCATTTTAATCGACTAGTTAATATTTACGTGAAATATAACGTAATAGGAAATAGAGCTCAACATCCTGGTGAAGCAAGTATAAGTGGAAATGATAATAATATTGAAATAGGTAATAATGTCAATAATGTGCATTCAAATAGTAAAAATGATGAAGAATCTGAACATAAATGTGTTTTGTCTTTACAAAGATATGACAAAGAATTTACTTTTTCTATGGATTATTAAGAAAATAACTTAAATATTTGAAGGTCGGGGGATTTGTGTTAATAGAGTTTGTTAAAGCAATAAGACCAATTAGTAAAGATGATAAAAAGGATGAGATCTTTTTTTTGGGATGAATGGTAAAATATATTAACCCCAAAAAGTTTATGTACACGGTCAATGAGACATGCCTCGACCACGATCTGTAATCAAAGGCATCAATATCACCAAGACACCTAAAACCATCAAAAAAGGTACACCGTCATTGGGACATACCCCGACCAAGACCTATAATCAAAAGCATCAATATCATCCAGACACTCAACCCATCAAAAAGTAATCAACTCATCAGGATAAATCTTATACAAAATCTTATAAATCAAACACTTAATCTTATACACTACATCAAAGCATGTAAAGGAAGCCAAGGCTAGTTGAACAACATTCCTTGTTTTCCACAATGTGTAGATGGTACAACAAAACGCCAACCGTGCAGCTTTGCTTCTTAGGTGGCTCTAGTGTAATCTCTCCTAATCCACTTGATAGCACTTCGCAGAGTAGATATAGCCCGTGCCAAGCCCAACCAATCTCAAGCAGTATTCCAAACACCACCTGAGAAAGAACATCTAAAAACAAATGATCAACAGTCTCCTACGTAACACCACACAAACTACAAGTACGATCAATGTCAAGGAACATCAAGTTATCCTTTCTTGGCAATCTATTACGAAGACCAAGCCAAGTGATGAAGGAGAATTTAGGGGGTATATAGCTCTTTCAGATAAAGGGCATCTAGGCTTTTCTAGCATGTTTGACCCGAAGCAGCTCATACACCTTCCTAAAAGAAAAGCCCCCATGTATACACAATTTCTGTAGGCCACTTACCACCACCCCACGGCCACCCAGCCTTTCCACCAGAGTATCCCGAATTGAAGCTAACCGCTTCATCAATGGTGAATCTCGATTTAGAGGTTTCCACTCCTAAACTGAAGTCCCCCGTAAGTACACCTTATGGATCCAGCGCACCTACAATGTATCAACTTTGGAATGAATGATCCAAAGTACTTTAGAGAATAAGGCCGAATTCCAATTCCTACAATTCTTTAATCCAAGTCCACCCTCTTCTTTTGGTACACAAATATCATCCCAAGCCATCCTAAAATGCTTACCACCCCACAAAAAAGCCAACAAATGGAGGTTATTCTCTTAAGAATAGACGTCAAAATGGGGAACGTTTAAAGCTAGAAGGACTGCACACCTTAGACTGCTGATCTAATCAACTCAAGTCTGCCAGCATATGATAGAGTTTTCGAATTCCAAGCATTTATATAAGCCTCAATGGACTCAATCATTGGTGAAAATTGATCCATCGAAACTTTCAGAGGGGCCAAAGGTATACCTAGATATCGAACAGGAAACTCCCTCTTAAGGTAATCATCCAACTCTACAATATCATCCCTATCTCTACCAAAAACTCCAGCCAAATACAGATTAGACTTCAACGGGCTCACCTTTAACCCCAACACCCCTTCCAAATCTCTCAAAGCATCAACCATAATTTTAATAAAGATAGCATCTCCTCTCGTAAGCAACATCAAGTTATCAGCAAAAGCAAGGTGAGAAATACCAAGTTTGTTACATTTCAGGTGGTAGTTAAATTAAGTATTTGTGGTTCTCATTTTAAGTAACCTCGAAAAATATTCCAAACAAAGAACAAATAAGGTAAGGGATATGGGATTACCTTGTCTCAAACCACGCCATCCTCTAAACATACCATGCAAGGTACCATTCATTAAGATCGAGAAGGATGCAGTAGTAACACACTCCATGGTCCATCTAACAAAACAAGAAGGGAATCCCAAACCATTCATCACGTCCTAAAAAAAGATCCAAGATATAGTATCATAAGCTTTAGTGATGTCAAGCTTAAGCATACATCGTGGTGAAATCCTCTTTCTTGTATATCCTCTGATAACTCTTAAGCCAGGAACACGTTGTCCATCATACTCTTGCCTGACATAAAGGCAGCCTGAGTTGAATTCACAATACCATCCACAACAGATGCCATACGCTCCGTCAAAATTTAGTAATCACTATATACATCATGTTTGTGCAAGCAATCGGTTTAAAATCTTTCACCAGCGGGGCTTCCGTTTTTTGGGAATCAATGTAATAATGTTATGGTTCAATTGCATTAGAATCCTACCATTGCCAAAAAATTCACTCACAATTGAAACCACGTCGGGACTAACAATGCTCCAGTTTCTCTTGAAGAAGGCAGATGTGAAACCATCCGGGCCTGGAGCCTTATCATCTCCAATATCAAACATCGCCCTCTTAATCTCCTCCTCCAAAACTGGGGCAACCAATGCATCACAAGACTCCATAGCCAAAGTCGATCCATGTCTAAGCACATTCATATCTAACCTACTTGAAGGAGATGACGTCCCAAAAAGCCCTATGTAGAAGTTCGCAAAGTACCTTGCAACTTCCTCCATCGAGTTAGTTGAGGTGCCATCCTCCTTTATGATATGTGAAATGGCATTCTTTAGACCCTTCTTCTTGACAACTGCATGGAAGTACCGAGTACATCTGTCTGCCTCTATGGTATATATGCATTTCTCTTTTTGTTGGTAGAAGTGTCTCTTAACTTCCAACAAGAACCTAGCCGCCTTTCTCTTTGTATTCACCACATCTTTCAGTGCCAAATCATCAGGATTGTTAAGAAGAGCCTTATATGCAAGTTTAAAGCTCTCCTTATCATCCTTAGCCTTCAAAGAGATGTGCCTATATGCCTCAGAATTCAGTGTCTTCAGTGGTGTTTTAATAATCTCAACTTCGAAACTAGGACAAAATGAGCTTGCCCATTCACCACCTGATCCCAGTAACTCGTCACAATTTCCTGAAACCGAGAGTGAGTAAGCCACATATTAAAGAATTTAAATGGCTTTTTACCTCTAGTGTTTGGTTTTGTGAAATCCACCATAATCAGACAGTGATCAGATTCAACCATCATATCCAAGAAGTGGGTTGTGCATGAGAGCTCCGAAGTTCCCCACGCCTGATTGAGAAGAACTTTATCAAGTTTGGCCCAGAGATTGTTATTGTGCCAAATGAAGAATTCCCCTCGAAATGGTGCATCCTCTAATCCAAGTGTCATCTAAAAGTCCACTAAGTCTTTTAATAGATAGGCTAAGGGTGGTCGACAACCTAGCCTCTCCCTTGCTGAGCATACAGAGTTGAAGTCACCCATGATAACCCAAGGCAAAGTAACATCCAACCCTAACCTCATCAGATTCTGCCAAATCTCCCTCCTCTTGGGGACATTATACAACTCATATACAAAAGAAGCCAAAATGACGTACTGTGTAGTCTTGCAATGAACTTGAAAGTGAATGTATTGCTCTCCCATAACTAGTACACTACATTGGTAGAAAATAAGATTCCAGATGATACATATCCCACCTCTCTCCATAACTCCAAAATTATGAGAATAACCCCACCCCTGAAACCTATTCCTCATCATCATATCCAAACCATCAACAGATAATTTAATTTTAACAAAGCAAGCAAATTTACAACCATGTTGTCGTAGGAGATCGATAACATAGTGTTGTCTCGAGGCTTTGTTCAAGCCCCGAGCATTCTAGCAAAGTACCTTCTCTTATCACTTTTGGAGGTTCGGTCACCTCCCAATTGCTTAACTTCATTTCGGTTGCTATTGCCCAGTGTATTATCTCTAATAACAAGAATCTGATCATGCACAATGGTACCTCCATATCCTGTTTGCTGCAACTGGATACTGGCAGACATCATTTTTTCCTAGCCCCTGTTTACGTTCCTAAGGAATGGCATCTGTAATATCCCGTTACCCATGTTAAGACTAGAATAAATAATTATCAAAAATTT
>JAOQML010000002.1:10818916-10830064 GCA_027568935.1 Erythroxylum urbanii
GTCTCTTACAAAGTATTCTTTCAGCTATCTTAGCCTCTCCAGGCTATCAGCCTTTTCTTTCTCTCACTAGAAAAAGAATGTGAGCTTTTGTTACAAAGATTAGCTCTCTTCGTATCGCACTACAAAATTTTTCTTTTGTCTAACTTTTTCTAAGATTGCTAAGATTGTCTCACTTTTTCTCATAATGTAACATCTTCAACTACGACTAGTATTTATAGTCTTCATCTCTAACTGCTTCTTGAATCTTGATAACCGCCATTTAGTTAAGTTCTGTAACTAACTCTTACTAAATAACTGTCTGACGTGCTACTATATCTTCATGATATCGTCTATGTCTTTGCATTTGTGTCTACGTCTGTGTTGTATTTGCGTCTGTGTTGTGATTTTTTCTTCGCGTCTATGTCTGTGTTTTGACTTCGCATCTGCGTCTGCGTCTATATTGTCTTTGCATCTGTGTCTATATTTATATTGTCCTTGCGTCTACGTCTGTGTTGACTTTGCATCTGCATCTGCGTTGACTTCGTGTCTATGTCTGTGTTTATATTGTCTTTGCGTCTGCATCTGTGTTGACTTCGCATCTGCGTCTGCATTGACTTTGCATCTGCGTCTATGTTTTATTTACGTCTGTGTTTCAACTTTGCGTCTGCGTCTGAATTGTGACTTCGCGTCGATACTGACTTTGCATCTGCTTGTATGTCTATATTTTATTTATGTATGTGTTTCCTTCTGCATCTGTGTCTATGTTTCCTTCTACGTTTGTGTTCTGTACTTTGTCTGCACACTTAACATACTTGTCAAAAATATTCATTTGTTTCTAACATTATTATTATTTGATTGTCATCAAAATTAATCATCGTAAAGTCCTCTTGACTTAACATCATTAACTCCTAAGATGGTTGAAACTTTGATATGCTTGTAAAACTGGCTTGATTCCTCCCCAATGGCTGAAAGATTTTTTATGGATGACGTTGCCTTATATAAAGCAATAGATTCAAGTCAGCTATTCCATTTTTTCCTACTTATGTTATACTATTTTTAATCCTTCATAAGTTAGTATTACAAATATCTACTTATCCTTTTGGTTTTCTTTGTAGACATTGCCGAAGAAGCTCCAAAGAAAGACATATCCAGCCAAAGTCAACCTGAAAGCAAACCTCCAATTTAAATAAAGTTGTTAACTATAAACTTAAAAACAATGAACAATGTTTATTAACT
Organism: Erythroxylum urbanii; assembly: GCA_027568935.1. Lineage (NCBI taxonomy): Eukaryota > Viridiplantae > Streptophyta > Magnoliopsida > Malpighiales > Erythroxylaceae > Erythroxylum > Erythroxylum urbanii. Next base: position 10,820,132 of record JAOQML010000002.1, read on the forward strand.
AGTTAACTAGTGTGTATGCACTGCTTTCTGCTTCCTTTGATATTCACTTGTGAATTTGATGCTTTGTAGGTTATGTAGTACAGTTATGCAAAAATGCAAGACTTGTTCAGCTGTAACTTGTAATTACTAATGGATTGTGCACTTATTTTTGGGATCATGCACAATGACAAATAGACATAAATGCATTCTTACATGGATAGCTTTTTTTGTGAAGTATTCAAGCCATTTTAGAACTTGTAAATTGTAGTTATTTTTAAGTTTTGTATGTATTTGGTTGTAATCTTGTAAGGTGAAAATGTAATATTTATTTTATATTAGATTTCAAACGTAGAACTAGGGTAGGACACATTGACACTAAAGCAAATATATGTGTTATGTAGCAGCGAAGATAGCAATATAGCTTTTATGTTGTAATCTGATTATCATAAATGCAAGTTACAAATAGTCATTGTAAATTGCAAGTTTGCAACTTTGCAAGTATGGCAATCACCCAATAGGCCAATACTTGGTCAAACTTTTTTTATTTATATTACCCCCCTTTAACAAAAATGGCCCTAAAAAAATTAACATCGTTGGACATGTACCAAAATTGGCCCAAAATTTAAGGCCCAAGATTAGGGCCCAATTTGATTGAAGTAACTGAACCTAACTGAACCGCAAGAAACACCAAAAATTTAGTTTCATCTGATACTGGGTTCGGTTTCAATTTTGTGTCACAAAATTAGTTATTCCATTAGGTCTCAAAAATCAGTTAAAAACTGACCAAACCGTACTGTGCCCACTCCTAGAATCAACCTAATATTAAAACAAATAATTTTATACCATTTTTTAAATTTAAACCTATAACTTAATTATCAACATATAGTGTTTCATGTATTTTCACTTACAGATTATTGACAATTATGATGTAAGTTCTTTTATTAGGTCCCTTAGCTCTAGGCTGGCAGCTGCCTCCTTCATCCGCAGTGTTTACCCCTGATATCTCTTTCGGTATAGGAGTACTAGATGATGTAGGGGTGGTGGATGGTGTAGCAGTAGGTACAAAAGGTAATGCCTCATCTGCAAGTGTAGCAGCTGGAGGGAGAGGAGGTGATTCAGTTCCAGCTACAGAATGTGATGCTTCACCTAGACAGTAAGTAGCTTCGAATCATTGTATGAATCTTGGTCGTATTATATCCTGTTTTCTCTTTGGTGGCATATTTCAACCTGAAATTAATATTTGATTGAATTTTCTAGAAATATAACAATTTGAATTCAATATTTTATACAAAATATTGAAAAGGAAATAATTGATTTGTTGAATATAATATTCAATTACAAACACAAATTAATTGCTATCATCACCTTAATTGTAAACCAAAATCATCTTATTTTTCTGAAGAATTAGAATCAAACTCGAGTCTTCAAATCTCTCACCCTCCTTATCCTCTCCAAATAAAATTTCAACATATTCATTAGATGGATCGTTCAAAGGTTCATTATCACCATATATGACAGATGCATTTATTTCATAAACATCTTCCTGAAACGCTTCACTTTCAATTCTCAATTCTCTATTCTCCTTTTCCATGTGATTTAAAAACACCTCTAGGTTTAACTTCGCAAACAGCTAACCAATCTGGCTTATCTCATCATAAGCTGGGAAAAGGGATATAATACACCTAGATCGCTTGCATTGCCAACACAAAAGGTTCAAATTGTCTAAATCTTCTTCTCTTGTTGATTTTAACTAGATTGTATTGACCATGCACTTTTGTACCAACGTTTGGCATTGGATCAAACTAGTCACACTTAAATATCACATTTTACTTTATTGGCAATGCAAGGTACTCAATTTTAAGTATCTAAATAATTTTACTATAGTAATTCATCAATTCTCCCTATATGCAAACTCCACTATTTATTGTTTCCATTCTATGACCATGATATTCTTATGATATTTGTATCCATTAACGAAATACACCGAATACGATTTAACAGTTTGCAAAGATACCTTCGCAAGATCACATATGAACTTATTCTCTATTGGATTTTCTAAGGCCTACATAAAAGAAATTATCATATTAAACAGTACAATGTTATTTGAACACTTAAATCTTATAATTCAATCATTTCAATATTTGTAATTGAAAACTTACATATTTCTCGAACCATCGAGGAAAGTTTCTTCCAACTTCTTTATTGATATCATCCTGTGTTTTGTCAGGCATTAGATCTTGTAACAATTCCTTGTATAATCTAAAAACATTATAATGTATTTCAGTTATGAATAAAACTAATTTCAAAACCCAAATAATCAATTTCATCTTACTGCACAAAAAGCTGAACTTCTTGACAGTTTAATAAAATGTAACCATGGGCAGCGTCAATTTCTTCCTCTATTAACATTCTTCTTGTTGAATGTCCATATGTTCGTTTAGGATATGTGAAAATGGATAAGTTACCATCAGCATCACTTGTTCCTCCCCCATCGTTGTTACGAGGAACTTTTCTTTCTCTTGTGTAAACATGCGGCTCAAAATAATATGAACAAAATGTACTAGCTTCTTCCACTAAATAAGCATTACATATCTAACCTTCAACTCTAGCCTTGTTTTTGACATTTTTCTTCAAGTGATGCAAATACCTATATTGGCGAATAGCGTCATACCAATTTAGTTATTAAAAAATGTTATTACTTCAATTACAATCATTTTTGTTGAATTACCTATCAAATAGATACATCTATCGATATTGAACTGGACCGACTAGTTTAGCCTCATGTACTAAATGCATAGGTAGATGCTCTATACAATCAAAGAAGTTTGGAGGAAAAATTCCTTCTAACTTGCACAAAATTAGTGAAATTTTCCTTTCTAGTTTTTCCATTTTAGCCAACTTGATTTCAGATGATGTTAAGCTTTTAAAAAATAAACGTAATTATGTTATTACTTCCCAAACCTTATTTAGTAGCAACTCCCGAAATGAAATTAGAATTAGCCTTTGCATAAACACATGGAAATAATGACTTTTCATCCCAAATAATTTGTACTTCCTCATGTCCATACACCTTGCTAAGTTTGAAACATAACCATCGAAAAACTTTAGACTTTTCAACCATTCACACAATATTTCCTTTTGTTTTTTATCCAAAGTGTAACATGTTTTAGGATATTTACTGGTGCAAAGATCTTTATGTAACTCATTCCTTCTACAAAAAAGTTTCAAGCCAGCTTGTCATTTTGCATTGTCTTTTGTCCTCCCTTCAATGTTCATTATGGTATTAAACAAATTGTCAAAAATATTTTTTTCAATATGCATCATATCTAGATTATGACGTATCAAATTAGTTTTCCAATATGGCAAATCCCAAAAGATGCTTCGTTTTCTCTAACCAAAGTTTTTACTAATGCTTGTATTAACTTCATCATCCAAATTCTGTAACTTTCAATAAGCCTAGTTCCTTAATCTCCTACAATATCTCTTCACCAGCTTTATGAGGGGGTGGAGGTGTTTTTACCATCCTATTCTTAATGAACTTTTGTTTATTGCGACTAAATTAATGATCTGGAGGAAGAAATTTTCTACGGTTGTCAAACCAACATATTTTGCCCCCGTTTGGAAGATAAAATGCATCAGAATCATTGCCACAATAAAGACAAGACAATTTTCCTGTTGTGCTCCATCCAGACAACATGGCATATGCTAGAAAATCACTAATGGTCCACATCAAAGCTGCTCTCAACACAAAATTTTGTTTCAGAGACACATCATATATCTTAACACCATATTCCCAAAAATGTTGCAATTATCAATTTTATGTTTTGGATTTGTAGGCCCTGGCGCAATCACTGTCAAAAACATATATGCCTCTTTCATACACATCCATAGAGGCAAATAATAAGGAGTAATTATGATTGGCCATAATGAATGTTATTGATTGGATTGACCAAAAGTTTGGAATCCATCTGTCGACAATCCCAACCTAACATTTCGACTTTCAGCTGCAAATTCATAATAGGTATCATTGAAATGTTTCCATATCAGTGCATATGATGGATGACTCATTATTCCATCTTCCTATTTGTGTTCATTATGCCATCTCATATGAGATGCAGTAACATCATAAGCATATAGTCGTTGAAGTCTCAGAGCTAGCGGGAAATAATACATCTACTTCCAGGGTACTAATTTATATTTCATACAATGCTTTCTAGGCTTGAACCTAGATTGACCACAAACTTTGCACTCTTATAATTCCACATCATCTCCCCAATACAACATACGTCCCAATTTGCAACAATCAATCTTTTCAACAGGCAAACCAAGACCCGTAATAAGTTTCTTCATATTGTAAAAACTATCAAACATTGTATGATTAGGAGGCAATGATTCATTATACCATCGAAGAATTTTATCAAAACAACGATCAGAAATATGCTCTTCAGACTTTATGTTCAATATTCGAGCAATTGAAGACAATTGAGACATTGTCACAATTTGGCCATAATTCTTGGTCAACTGAGTGTAGTAAGTCAAAAAACTGTTTTGCATATGGGTTTGATTCTTCTTTAAGATTTTATATGTTTTCCTGAAAGGTATAACCGGCTGCATCATAAATCATTTACATGTAAGGATTTTCATTTGCATCCACATTATTTGTTCTAAATCTAATCCCCCTTCAAACTCATTTAAGTTCAATGAAGATTCTACTTCATTACCCCTTGAGGTGCTATAAATCAATGGTTCCCCATGTCGTGTCCACTCAAAATAATTTGGGACGAACCCTTTTCTCAACAAATGCCCATTCACTTCATCAATAGGAAGGAAACAAATGTGTTTGCACTTTTTACATGGACATCTGATCTTTGGGCCATCCATATATGCATGTTGAGAACATGTATAATGAATAAAAGCTTCAACTCTCTCAACAAACTCAAGATTGATGAAACCATCACATGTTAATCGTCTATACATCTAAGATCTATTAACATTACTCATTTCTGCAAAATTGTTAATTTCAAACAGTGATTCCATAGTTAGTATCCTTCATGTTTCCCAAAGTTTATAAAACATCTAAACTTTACACAACATCCCCTAACTATGGAACAATTGCATTAATCACCTACAATTGATTTCAAAACTATATACGTGGCATTGTTTACACCTGTGAATTAAGAAAATAAGTTCTTGCTATGACTCCTAGGCTTGTGGAATTTTTTACCAATAAGCCTCACGGGAGCTGTGTTACGAGTTTTCAACCTATATACCGTCCTAAGGGTTTATTATGGAAAGAATTGTCTTGTCTATAAAACATATTAATTCCTTATGTTAATACTAAGTTTGTATTAATCACATCGAAGTTGGAGTATTAATCGATCGAATTAATCACCTACAATTGATTTAAAAACTATGGTACGTGGCATTGTTTACACCTATGAATCAAGAAAATAAGTTCTCGCTGTGACTCCTAGGCTCATGGAATTTTTCACCGATAAGCCTCACGGGAGCTCTATCACGAGTTTCCAGTCTATATACCATCCTAGGGGTTTATTACGGAAAGAATTATCTTGTCTATAAAATATATTAATTCCTTGTGTTAATACTAAGTTTGCATTAATTACATCGAAGTTGAAGTACTAATCGATCGAATTAATCACCTACAATTGATTTCAAAACTATGATAAGTGGCATTGTTTCACCGATAGGCCTCATGGGAGCTGGATCACAGATTTTCAACCTATATACCATCCTAGGGGTTTACTATGCCTCAAATCATTCATAAGATCTCAAACTCATTCCATATATAATAAATTCTTATGTAATCAGACATCAACTCATCAATGATTCAAACATAACCCAAACATAAATAGTTAGACTATTAAAGAAGAGCATAAAAACTCATCAATGACTATACCATTGGACCTAGCATACAAAAAGGCATTTTATGGTTAACTATACATGAAAACAAAAGATCATCCTTAAATGATATGTTATACATCTTCAATTTCTCACATTTTATTAAAAAAATTAGATAAGAAATCCTAAAGTAAGCTAGATAGGAAATCCTAAAAGCTAGAATGAAATTCCAATTGATAGAATCAAAAGCTTTGAAATAAATAATCTTCATATTGTAACTTTAGTTAAGCGTTTTGTTATAGTAGTTTATGGACTTAGATCATCTCATCATAATTTAAAAACCTAAAAATTTAACAAATTAACTCATAATTATGTTATATATTCTCATATTAGCATAAATGAGTGATGCAATACCTAATATTAAGTATATGTAAAATGGAAATTTAGCAACTAAAAAAATGTTAAAATGCCTCCTATATGAAGTTACTAATTGACCATATGAACCTCTAAAAATGTAGTAATATCACAGTATATATGTTTAACATTCAAACCCCTCCTATATTGATACATAAACAAAACCATTTTCCGTAATCCATAATGCCATTTGTAAGAAAACTCAACCAATATCCAATTTTAAATTACTCCTTAAAAGGAATGCATTTATAAAACTTATGAAGTCCCTCTACCTGTTGACACTTTCATAAAAGATTGACATATTATTTACAGATAACTCTTCTTTACATAATATTCAAAATATTGAACATAATGTTTCCTCTCCTTATTTATCCTTTATTCCATCTTCACCCTCTTTATCTTATAATCCTTTTACCTTTTAAAAAGAGTTCAAGAGAATATAAAATTCCTGCATGATTGGATGATTTTGTATATAATGCATTTCAATATCCACAAACTTCATTTACAGATGATTGTACTCTACAGTCATCATCTCACACTCCTACACTCATATAACTTTACGCCTACTTACATGTCATTCTTAACAATTGAGACAAAATTCTAGGAACCTACTTCTTATAGGCAAGCCAGAAATCATCTTGGATAGATTTATGCTATGCCAAATGAATTAGATGCTTCTAAACAGATTTTGACTTTAAAGTTAACCTTATTCCCTATTGAAAACAAGACTATTAGGCCTAAAAGGGTTTACAAAGCCAAGCTTAAGATTGATAAAACTATAGATAGATTCAAGGCTAGGTTAGTTACCAAAGGGTACAATCAAATTCATGGTGTTCATTATGTTAATAGTTTTTCTCAAGTTAAAGTTGTCATAGTCAAATTGTTCATTGCTCTAGCTAATCATAAAGTCCAGCCTTTAGATCAATTAGATATCAACAGTTGCAAATTGGATAGGTTTTTTAATTTCGCATATGGAACAATGAGTTTATTTCTAGCTTAAAATTTTTTGACTTTACTCATTCAATTATGACCCATGCTTATTTGTTTAAAATCAAGAATCTCAACTTACTGCTCTTTAATATATTTAGATGATGTTTTGATTCCTGTAAATTCAGAAAAGGAAGTTTAACATCTTCTATAAACAGAAAAAGATCACTAATAGGATACTATGGTTTTCTTAATCCTTCAATCATTTTATAAAAGAGCAAAAAAAACTATCTCAAGGCATTCAACATAAGCTAAAAATAATTCAAACCCATCCTATATTAATTCAAAGATAAACCCAACTTTAAGAATGTAACAACCAAACACAACCAATAAGAAAATTTATTAATGATAGAGATTACCAATACTTAAAATTTAAAGCTAACAGTTTAGATTAACAATGCTTAAAATTTAAAGTCACAAACCAAAGTTCATACCATAAACAAGTTTCGGTTGGTGCAGGCCATTTACATTAAAAATGTAGCAAGTTCAAGTGGGAGGTTCAAACTACAAACAAATACCCAAATTAAACCAAGTACACAAAAACTCAGTAAATAACAAAACTCACTTACCTTAATCGACGTACAGAAGAAGTCACTGAAGCACGTGAAGGAAGAAGATGACGGAGCTAGAGTGTCCGATGGCCAAAGAAGATAACCAAAACAAAGAAAAGAAGACATTGACAATCAAAGCAGTACACAAAACACAGTAACAAACAAAACTCATCGATGTCGTAAAAAAAATTAAAGAACAAAATGTTACCTCAACCGATGATTAAAGTAAGAGGACGACGATGGTACGCGATGGGTGAGTGATGGCGAGGAGAAAAGGACAAACGGTGATGATGACCTACTACGATGAGCGTCGACCAAGAGAAAAGATGGCAAAAACACAGAGGAGAAAATGAAGGGAGGAAGGTTCGGGATGGGTTTAACGCCGAACAAAAATGATGTCATTTGGTATTAAACCAAACGACTTCATTTTCGATTTATTTAAAACAATTTAGCTGAAGCCAACAGTAGATTGGCCAGACCATCGGAAGTTTACCAACGAAATATATGACTGTTGACCAGTCATTTCCGCGTAAATTTATCGACGGAGCAGCAATACCGTCAGAAATTTACCGACGAAACATCGATCTGTCAGTAAATCCCCAACGTTAGTTTATTGTGGCAAGTGTTCCCGCCTAATTTATCGACGGTTATGACTTTTTCGTCGCTATATTCTGTCGAAAATTTGTCAGGATATTTTCCCTCCACCTTTACCGAAGAAAATTTTTTCCATCACAAAATGGAATTTTTCATGACAGTGTTATCGACGGATATAACTTTTGCCCTTGCACTATACACCATAAAGGGTTCCTCAAAATATTCTTGTCTTGATGTATAACTACGCTATATTCACCTATAACAAGTTTCTTTCCAATTGGCTTCCAATCTTTCTTTGAGATTTTTTTGACATGTTTATATTGATAACTTAGTGGAATTTATGAATCAATAAGCTATTCTTCCTTATCCAATCTCTTGTTCATTAGAGTTTTAGGAAGATGTATCTACCATTCTACCTTCAAATAAACTCATGCATAAACTATTCACCTAAACTTAGTTGGATTTTCAACTAGATAAATTGGTTATCTATAACACTAGTCAAGTAACTCAACCCTACAATTGACTAATATTCTAAAAGAATATTATGGAAGTAAACCCAAATGGAGATTTGTTTCAAGCTTTATTTATCAAGTAATATACTCGACTTTCATCTTTAAAGCAATAAGGGCTTTCCATTCAAATGCTAAGGACTTAACTCTAGAATTTTCATCATAAAAGGTCACTATTGAATTTAAACAAAAAACATCTTCTTTGATTGTAAGAGTTTTCTTAGGCTCCATTTTTTCCATCTTGCCTTAGTCCATGCTTGAAATTGGAGAAATAAAGACCTTTTGTCAATAAAATAACTTACTGAAGTGGCTAACCACCTATTAGTAACATCTTTCAAGATCTTCATATGAGGTGACACAATAATCACGTCGACATCATACGCTTAGCGAATGAACTTGAGCATTTAAGAAAAGAGTGGCCTCTTACTACTTGGCACTAAGATCTCTTAGGAGCCTTTTAAGAGAGAGATTAAGATGAAAATTAGGAATAATAAGAGAATGAGAAATTGAGCCTCTGGTATAGGATAAGAAAGTTACATTTAGAGAAAAGGTATTGTAAGGAGAGATAAGGTTGAAGGCCAAAGTAAGAAAACCTAATGTGGATGTGAAGAAAGAGCTACTTGAATAGAAGTAAAGGAAGGAAATGTAATAAGAATAGGTGTTATTAGAACAAAGACAACATTGAGAGTTGAAATGTTAAGGGAATATAAGTTTATAGGCTAGGGATAAGGCCTAAGAGTTAAAAAGGAGGAAGAAGAAGGCCAACAGGAGATTTGAGCTAAAGATAAAGAGTCATTGAAGAAGAGCTAACATATGACCTCTTCTGTATGATTCTATTCCCTAAAAGAAAAAGAAACTAGCTCTTATCCTTAAACAAGATTTTTTTACCATTAACTTGAAAGGGTAAATTAAAAGAAAGCCTCTATCCAAAAAAATTGCATAAAAGAGAAAATTTTTAATATTTAGAAAGAGATTAAAAAGAGAAAAAAATAAATACATTATAATTTAATTTTACTTAACTTCATAATACTATGAAGGAA
>JAOQML010000002.1:10895731-10911263 GCA_027568935.1 Erythroxylum urbanii
TAATTTTTTATTATAATTCATAATTAGAATTAGATAAATTAAACCCTTTTTAATTTATCTTTAATTCTCTAATTAAATAATTTATAATCATAAATCAAGATTTATGTATGACCTAGTAAATTCCTAATATGTTGACAACGATTATGATTATAATTAAATAAATTAAAGCTCTTTTAAATTAATTTTTAATTCTATAATTAAATATTTATAATCATAAATCAAAATTAATGCCTAGCAGTTGTCTTAACTACCCAAATATTAAAAATCTCAAAATGGTTTGACTCAACTTGTCAATGCATGGTTATAATTTATAATTTATATTTTAGTTTTTAGTTTTTTCGTCATCTAATGTTTTAATTAGACATAGAGTATGTATTTAGTGTATACTTTTTTAAATTCAATCATATTCATTCTTGCTAAGTAATTGATTTATAATTGTATTTGAAAACACATTTTCTAATATTAATGTGTTTTCAAATACCAATTTGCTCTTGTCAGAAAATTCCTTAAATCATTACTAATCAAAAACAGTGAAACATTCTCTCTAATCATTTTAGAATAAAAAATTCTCTATTAATTTACTTTACCGTCTTCATATGATATTTATGTACTACCGACTGACCTACCCTGTATAAAATATGATATAAGTAGCACTAAAATATGGAAATTTTGAGATGAGATATTTTAGCAATATTAAGTTTAAGGATCAATTATATTAATATAACTATCATAATGAAAAGATCCACAAATACATAAGCGATATTCTATCTGAGATTCTTATATCGAGTCAGTTCAGTAAATTTATTTTCTAATAAGCACACACATCTTTGTTTAAATATCTCAATATTTTAATTTATGAGATTAATTACTTTTTTTATAAGAAAGCAACATAACCTATGCCAATTTTACTATTAGTAAAAGGTCTAATTTAGCCTAACATTTGACAAAAAGTTTAAGAAGACTCTCTTTGTTATCGCTGTTAATAGTTCACCCCTAATGTTTCTAAAATTAACAATTTGTCCTAAAAAGACTTACTTCGTTACATTTTTTGTTAACTAAACGTTATGTCCTAGTTATATTGTCCATGTGACATGCCATATAAGGTCAGATGTCAATATGGAAGCTGACACGTAATAAAGTTATTAATTTCAACTTTTTTAAAGAATTAACTTATTAATTATTCTAAGTATAGCCTTTCAAAAAAAATTCTAAGTATAAAACTAAAACTTATTTTCCCTCTAATTTCCCCATAATTAACCTTATATTTCATCCAATCCCTAACTTTCATCAAATATCTCATACTAAACAATTTCTTCATTATTCATCTATGGTCTTTGATTGTTTCTTCATACTTCTTCCTTAATCTTCGTTAAATTCCATTATTCTTCTATGGTCTTTGATGAAGGTGATTTGGCTGCGTCTAATGGAGGTCAATTTGACTAGAATTTCAACATTAGTATTAATGTGGGTAGGGATGGCAATAGGTCAAGCCTACTTAGGCCTAAGCTCAGTCTAAAATTTTTTGCCTCGACCTGAGTCAACCCAAAGCTCAATCTAACTCGACTCAATTAGAATTTTCCTTTTTAAAAATTAAAATTTGAAAAATGAGATTATTTTTTAAAAAAATTTTAGGCCTTAGGCTCAATCGGGCTGGACAACCCAATTCTAAACCTAGCCTAAAGCCCAAAAATTTCAAAAAATCCTAAGCCTAGGCTTATTTTCTAAGTCTAGAAATAGTTCATGAAATAGTTTACATTAACTCTTACAATCCTAAGAGTTTATTAGCTATTGACGAATATCCCAAGGCTAAAAAACCATATGCTTCTTTGAGGTGACCTATTGAAATTAATACACATGTTCCTAGAGTTATTGCAATTGAATGGTTGTTAGGGATGGTGTTTGATAATGAAAAACATTTTTAGAAAATGGTTGCTAATTATGCAACAACAATAAGAGTTAACTTAAGTTTTAAGAGGAATGAAACCCAAAAAAAAAAATGATAGGTTTGCACTAAAGGCTATCTATTTAATTCATATATTTCATTTGACAAAAAAAAGGATGAGTTCTTAAAGCTAAAAAATTAAAATCTAGAGTATACCTAAATCCAACAAATAAGCCAATACTGGTTACATTCAATTATCACGAGATTTTTTTTAAAAATCCTACAGAAGCCTAATATAAAATTAAGAAAATAGTTGAAGAATGTAGGGAGAAATAAAATTTGTTTGTTAATTATAGCATGTGCAAGTATGTAAGGAGGAAGTTTCTTAAAGAAAAAGCAAAAGAGCAACATAACGAATATGGAAAGCTTTATATTTATATTTCTGAGATGAAAGAAATGAATCCAAATTCTACAATCGAGCTTCAACTTAGAAGGGTTGATGATAATTTGCTATTGAAGAGAATGTATATATATTTTGATGTTATTAAGAAGGGGTGGAAAAAGTTACAACTTATAATCAGTATGGATGGATATTTTCTGAAAACGAAGTATTAGGGAAAACTTTTAAGTTTCATAGGATTTATGATATACAAAAGGTAGTTCATCTAACTTAAAGTATTTATACATACATTTGCATAAATAACGATAGGAAGTATGAAGTGTGGAGATAACACACATATTGTTCAATTAAGGAGGGAGAACACTTGCAGTTATAGGGTATAAGAACTCTATAGGTATCTTTGTAGTCATATGATTAGTGCTATTTTTATGCCAAGAAATAATTTGAGGTCTATGTAGATGAGTGTTATCATAAAGAGAGATTCATGAAAGTTTATAAGAAGGGGAAAAAAATCCTAGCCACCAAACACTCATGAAAATATATAACCAACTTTGGAAAGAGTTACATTTAGTAGGCTTAAGAAGAATACGGGAAAAGATAAAAGATGAATGAAAAAGAGTGAAGAATCCTTGTAAGCTATCATGAAAGGGGCAATTCTAACTATGTGAAAAATGTGGAAAAAAATTATTCATAACAAGAGAAGCTCTCAATCTGTTCCACTTCCTTTTAGTAAAGTTAGAGTTGAGGCTTATAATTAAACATTAATTTATAATTTATGTGCTTTTCAATAACTACTAATTGATGATATGTCACTATTAGATAATTGATTGTACCTAACAAATATCCAATAATAATAATCTTGTCTAACCCTCATTCATCAATTTCCAGTAGAAAACCTTCTGAAGAAGGTGGAGCTGAGGTTGGTTTGACGTTAATGTTAGTTTACCATAGATTTTTATTCCTATATAATGTTATTCTTGTATATATTGCTTACAAGAATGAATTATTATTTTAACTCTATAACAGCCAACTATATCAACTCCACCACTGAGGAGATAGAAAACATTTAGATCTATTAATTTAAACACTTTCTGTTTATCATCTTAATAAAAAAATGTTAAGATGTAAGGATACCCTAAATATCACTTCATGATAATTGAAGGAGTAAGTTTTTAAATGAAGGGCTATTATAAATTCAAACCAACAAGCAACTAATATTCAAATTGGAAGTCAATAAAGTGTGAATGAATGATAATTAGTTGTGCATTAGTTGGTTTATAAAGAATTCTGGTTAAATCTATAATCTTTTAAGTGGATAATTGTCAAATATGATACTAATTAATGTAGAAGAATATACCTAATTAGATCCATTTTGTGTAGATTTTGGTTGGATCTAGCTAATGCAATGGTGGTTAGTATATAATTGTCAAATAGAATGGCAACTTTATAGTAGCATGCATATGATACAACTTTGTAGCCATTCTATGTTTGTTTTTTAATGGCTTATACGATTTCCCTTTTGCATTATTACTTACATTAAATGAATCTCTTACTTTTTAAAGGCCAATATCATATGGATATCAAAGTTAATGGCTCGTATTATAAGAATCTCAACTTCACAAGTTTGGGGTTCTCACATTGTTCATATCCATAAGTCAAATGGAACTTTGCATATTGTCTTTTTATGATTACCTTATTGGACTTTTTTTTCTTAAATTTTGGGAGCCAATGACCTTTTCCATTAAACATTTTGTGTCCAAGTTGAATTGAGTTTGAATGTAATTACATATGAATAGAGTAACTAGAATATCTTAGTAATGAAATCCAACATTCTCAAATCTCAATATATTAACTAAAGTTTCATGTGTAATACAAAGTACTTCTCACATTAGCCTCATTCATATGCAACATTCTCAAATGAATTCTTAGAAAGCATATCAAATTAACCTCATGATTTTAATAGTGAAAGAAACATAACAACATCAATGTTTGTCATAAAAATCTTCTTCAGCTCCTTGTAATCATTTATAGCAAGCTTCAATTCATACTTCATTTGCTTTATTTTTTTCTCCTAACTCAATTTGTTCCTTTTGTTTCTTCTTTTTTGCTTTTCTAAAAACTCCCTCACACTCCTCGTCTGCAATTGTTCCTTTGTTACTCGATGCTAATTGTTGCTTTAATTTAGCATTAACATTTGTCAATATGAGAATCCCAACCTTGTATCATCACCAAAATAAATATTCATTAACACATATATTCTATTTATATTCTCATATTAAATATTTTAATAAAATATTTTATCAAGCGGGTACATTGGGCACCCATAAAATTTATGATTGGGATTTTTTTCACTCCATAAAGTCCTTAAACAAGTGTTGAATCTACGTAAGCATTGAATGTTAGATGAAGAATTGTTATTAGTTGAAGACCTAGAAAACGACACCTCTAACCTTGACTACTCCATTTTTCTAATATAGGCCACAATATAACCAAGCAACAACAATCTCAAATTATCGCACATCAATTAATACTATAGAAAAAAATGATCAATTAAGAAATATCTAATTCTTACAAGAAACATAATGGAAACACGACACCTTAATACACAAAGAGTTTGGAAAATAATGACAACATTTTTATTAAGGAACAAAAAAAGGATTTAATAACAAACCGGAGCACTTAATTGTATATAAAAATTAGTAGTTAAAAATATAATTGACTCCATACACCAAATTCACAAACATATTATATTTAATGACTCCATTTTGTTTATTTTACTAGTGTGATGTGATTCAAACTACTTTTTATCAAAGTTCAAATAAGGAGAGAAGATTAGTATCATAGTCTTAACAGCTACAAAAATACACTAATAAGTTTCACTCGAACATCCCATTAATTTTCTAAAAAAGTTAGGTCGTCAGGACCCGCTACCTTTAGTCCGATCGAGCCTTAACAGTTGGGGTTAGGCTTGTGGAAAGCCGGGCTTGGCTTGACCTATTGTCATCTCTATTAATTTTTCCAAATATATTTATTAGTGGATTCCATATGTCAGGACTAATGTAGATGTGACATGTGGGTTCATTGAAAGAAAAAATAGGCCAGAAAAAATTAACAAAACTGTATTTGATATGTTAAAGTAATAGTTATTTTAAATGTTTGATAAACGTTAAGATTTAATTTGAATGCTTCAAAATATTGAAGTTCAAATTAAACTTTGAAAACTTTAAGATTCAATTTAACCCTTTTGTCTTGTTATTGTTAACATTTTATAACCAAGTATGCCTTTGTCGTAATTCAGGAGATATAAAACAACCAAATATTCTATAAAATCTTTTGTCTCTCTTCTTCACGTATTTTTCCTCTCTTCATCCGTCTACTACCTTCCTCAATCAACTGTTTCCTTGTCATGTGACTAGCTATTAACAACTTCAACAGCAATAATAATTACCTTAAAAATTTTTAATTAATTTCCAAAAACATGTTTTTTGGGCATATAAATTTCATGAGTTTAATTAAGATGCATGAGCTTTATTACGAAAAGACCAATATAAACATTAAAAACAGTTAATATATGGTATTCCTTTTTTAAAAAAACATCATTTTAAGATTTAAATTAAACATTTTTGACTCATTGAAATTTAGTTTGAATTGCGAAATGTTTAGGGAGCAAAGAAAGTAAAGATCAAATGAACATTGCCAATAGTCAGTGCAAAAGAACAAGAAATCGGTTCAAATTGTTCAATTTGTGTTAAATTTTTACCCTTTATTAGGTTTTAAGCGAAAATCATTCTAAATTTTAGGCTATTAAAGTTGATTGAAGGTATAAAAAATTCACTTCAATAACTCATATCAAATATCTTTATTATTATTATTAAATCAAATGACAATTATGTTCAATGATCAACTTCTTATTCTTGCTCGAGAAGAACATGAACTCATGTAGGCTTATATGGTATTTCATATCTTTTTTTTTTGAGACAATATAAAAATTATGACGGCCTAATTAACTTGGTGGGTTTGAGTTCGACAATGATTTCAGATTGTAGATATGAACGACCATTGGCATCTCAATCCTGGAGGTACTTAAAATGATTTCAGATTGTAGATATGAACGACCATAGGCATCTAAATCCCGGAGGTACTTACAATTTTCAAACATCTAGTAGTCGGGTTACTTTTGCGTCAACGAAGTTCCAACTTCAGCAGTAAAAATTCGGATTTCGCAAGTCATGAACCAAAAGCCAAATCTTTTAAGGACCTCATAGGCGTGTGATAACCATGCACTGCTGTGTCCCTCCAAAGAGTCATCCCTGTTAAACCAAAACACATCACAGAGACACTTTCAGGTCAACATCAACTGAATGTCTAGGCTGTCAGCATTTTAGTGAAACTGAAGAGGGGAAAGAGAAAGAGCTATAAGAAGGATAGAGAGTAACCTATCCATGAAATCAAACCAATAGTTGATGCCATAAAGAATTCCCTGCTGACAGACTTAAAGCTGAGATGACAACCAAGTTTGTCAGTTAGTCTTAGCTATCTTAGATGTGCAAAGAACAATTATACGAGATAACAGAGGGTGAAGATTACCAAAGAAAAGGGAACTTACCAGAACATGCATAATATATTCCCGTATCCATATAAAAGAGTACCCCAAGTAGAGCCAGTGAACCTGTGACACAGTCAACCAAAATGTTATCCAAGTCATGCAGAAAATGATCCCCCAATCGTTGTTAATTCAAATTTCAACGACATCTTGATAAAATCCATGTTTGCCCATCTTTAACAAGTTATGGTCAACCAGGGCATAATCAAAGTGCATCAAAAGATTCAGTTCAAAACCATTCTTAGCTCCAGAAGATGGTCTGTAATGAGTGCAGCTGTCATCATTCTCAACTACCATAGAATTGATGAATAACCTCTCTAGGATCTCTGTGATATATTCCCAATGATTGCTGTTTGGAAACTCTCACTTGCGGAACATCAGTTTAGGGCAGAGCTTAAAACGTTCTTAGTAATTTATGTATGTACATGCTGCAATTCAACTCCAACACTCCGCACAATGCCTCTGAATCTGATGTAGCCTTTCGGCTGAATCTAATGTAGCCTTTCGGTAAAAGATAAAAAAAGTCTCATATGCTGTATTCCACCTTTACTGTGCTATAGACTTATTGCTTGAATATCAACTAAAGTCCAAGTTTTTTTCCAAAAAATTAAATGAAACTAAAATCGAAGTTGTTTCTAAACAACTATTTTTGACGAGTCATTTGCGTCAATGCATACTAAACAAATATAAAAATATTTTGTGCTCATAATTCTTTTGTAACAGTAAAATATCATACCATCTGGGGAATAAATCGTCGAGTTAGACATGATCAAGCAAGGAGTTGCTTTTGGGAATTGGAATGCAAAATAAAACCCAAGATGCTCCTAATGTCCTCTTGGTGATATCTACTATATCAGAATATGATGCATAATACTTTTTTATACTATGGACTGTTGCCAAAGTACTTTGGACTGCATTGGAAGTGGGGAATGCATACTCTGATGATTCTAGTTCTTAAAGAGCATGTACCATGGAACAGTTCTCAGTTCAGCCCAGAAAATAAGAGAGGGTCTGGTTAATATCAGGAAGTCAGTTTAGCGATAAAAGGAAACAATTGGAGGCTAAATGTAATGTCAAAGCAAATTCGTGAGAGCATCAGGATAATATCAACGGTTATTGCCCATTTCATTGCAATAGCTGCCCTAGGAGTGAAAAGTTCATCTAGAAAGCGACTGCAACCAGTCTAGGATTCAAGCACCCAAGGATTATAATAGATAGGAAGCAAGACTCCAAGGAATTCATTGCAAAGTAGAACATTACCACATCAAATCACGAATAAACAGAGCACGGGGGATCATGAGTCCATTTCCAATCATACCAAGCAGCATCGAGAAAGCCGACAAGCCTTTAATGTTATCAGGATTCAAGAAATTTGTCCACTAAAGAGGAGAGGTTAAGGTTAAAGTAGCACTTGTAAATTAATTATATAGTCTGAATGTAAATTAATTATATATTTTCTGAAGAAGGAAGAAAATATCACCATTTGTGAGACAGGCATCCACATGAAGAGAAGAGTTGCTGTCCATCCAGATACTGACTCGACAAATTTGACACCTTTTTCTGGAAGCTTACCTGTTCTTGCCTGCAAACAATAAAAGCAGTTAGTCTATAGCATACAAAAGTTAAGATACCCAAATCTTTTGGAAAACAACCAGCTAACTAAAATGAAGCCTGAGAAAATAGGTAAGATAAATATCTTAATACAGTTTATCTCCTAAAAGTCACCAGACAAGGGAAGAGCAATTAAAGGAAGAGATCTTGTAGGCCATAATCCAAGCGCAGGATATCTAATCATGAGGAGGATGCCATATTGTTAATTGACTAGCAGTACCTGCTTCCTCATGTTCACCCAAGAGGGAAACTAGTGTGCTCACACCATGTCAATATGAAAACAACCACATCATTGATGCTTCAACTTTTTTCGCTATCACAAAATATTGCTTATGATATTACTTCATATGATAAAAATTTAACGAAACCCAAAATCTTACCATGATAACAATGGCCAAAGCTATGAGGAATGCTATTGACCCTGGCAAAATACTGTTTGGTAAATACGGGACAAAATTTGACCACATAACCTGCCCATGAATATTGAAGAAAACCACGAATCAGTAAGAAGCTACTGAAAGTACATAACCTGCCCATGAATATTGAAGAAAACCAAGAATCAGTAAGAAGCTACTGAAAGTACATCCATTACGTCATAGCCTCAAATGTTAAGATGCATCCATAGACAGGGATCTTTAATCAGAAAAAGTGAACTGCAAGCGCATTCTAAAATCAAGAGAGAACCTGGGGAAGGACTGATACTCCGCCGACAGTTATGAAATCTTCCCAAAAGTGCCAGATTTTAGCATTGAGCATCCCAAAGTAATTCAAGAAATTCAAGATCAGACCGGTGGCTACAACGACTGAAGTGGCCACAAACTGAGGAAGAGGCATTGCATCCCCCATTGCAAGCTGGGAGCACACAATGTATATGGATACGACTCCCAGTGCTTGCACCACAATTGCCTCCTTTTCCCTCTTCTTGGCAAAGTATGATAGTAAGGAAAGATTTCCTAATAAGCCCGTAAGCATCCCCTGCATTTTGTAACATCAATTTTCAAGCAATTATTTTCAGTTCCTGCATTATTATTTAAATAAGAGGTG
The DNA here is from genome assembly GCA_027568935.1 of Erythroxylum urbanii. NCBI lineage: Eukaryota > Viridiplantae > Streptophyta > Magnoliopsida > Malpighiales > Erythroxylaceae > Erythroxylum > Erythroxylum urbanii. The sequence continues at coordinate 10,905,272 of JAOQML010000002.1, forward strand.
TGACATTTTCAGTTTAATGCTGTGACATACCAGCCATGGTACAGCCAAAAGGGCAGTTTTATTTGAAGCCATAAGGTTGCGTGCATTGAGGATGATCTGAGGCATTTGAATGATCAAAAACGGGATATTGGCAGCTCCCGCGAATCCGGCTGTCAAAGAATCCCATTCTTCAAAGCTCTTGCTATTCTTCAACTCCCGTTGGAAATCCCACAAAATCAAACAAAAGAAGAAGAATTGAGATTAACCGAGAAAATTAATAATACCCAAAACAACTTGTATGTATAGATACCTGACGAAGAGGATGAGGGTGTGGAACGTCGGAGCCGAGAGCAGGAAGCGGAGAAAGGCGGGGGCGGCGAATCACTGAAAAGAGGGAGGAGCTGCGAGCAACAGGGGAAGGAGAAGGGGAGAAGGAAGAGGAGGATGGAGTAAAATGAAAGGGGCATTTTTCAGGGGATGAGAGGCAGGAACGCCGTCTGCGAGGCTGCGTCGTAGTGACAGCGGGCACGGGCACGGGCACGGTGACTATCAAAGACATAATTATGTTTTAATTGCAGTTCAGTTCTAACATCTGAAAGAACGAGAAAGTGAATGTGATAAAAATGGGAGGAAGAGGGAGAGGGATGTGGAGGCTTTGTTGGTGGATTCAGTTTGAGTTTGAAGATATTTTAAAAGCGAATGTAGAAAAGGAGAAACTGAACTTGAGAAGTGGCGAATAATCGGATCTTGTTGCCGCCGCTGTTTCTTCTTCATCGCACTGTGCATGTGCGCCTGCAGGTGCACGTGCACGTGCATGTACATCCAATTTATTTATATAAATAAAAATAATTTAACTCTAAGCTTCTATAATATTATGATCACATTGTTTTTTTTTTAAATTATTATTATCACATTGTTGGATTTGAAAGTGCTTGGTGTGGTATGGGTTAGAATTGCAATTTTATTGTGTGGTTCAGTGACAAAACATATTTATTTTTCGTATATTAAAACAAATCATAAACAAAACTCCAAGGCAACCATATAGAATCCACCCAGAAGTACCCATATCATACAGTGTTAAAAAGCCAAAACAGAAAAAATAATAAAATTAATGGGTTCTTTCACATTTTATCTCCGAACATGAGATCATTGATTTCATACAGGTCAATGTCTGATATGGGCTCAATTGGCTTCTCGTCTCCCTCAGGAACAAAGTCTGAAGGGTCCCTGCTAAATTCGTCTGCAAACACAAGGAAATTCGAAAGAAATCAAGACGCCTACAAACAAAGATCTCCAAAACCATCGAGAACAGGCAAATTTGAATTACCAAATATCGTATAACAGGAGGTTTGTCCAGGAGTTGACATGAAATTAAGGCCAAGATAGAAAATCAGTCCTAATGCTATTGCCACCATAACATAGGTCGGCAACACCAATGCCCAGTACCTGAAACAGAAAAATGCCTGCTAGAACTCGGGTTTGATAATCCTCCATCTTTAGTCCAAAGACAATTCTCAACTCTACAACCTCGTTGTATTATTACATGACTTGTAGCTGAATGCATTTTACATCTATTCCAGTCTTTTGATAACACTACTAATCCGGTAGAAAAGAGCTACTAAATGAAGTCAAAGTAGTAGGTCCACTGACCTGTTAGGATAGTAATAAATCCCCACTGAATGTAACCACGCTTCAGGAACATAAGCCCAAACGAAGAAGATTACTGCTAAGACAAAAGAACTGATGTCAAAAAGTGTTATGGCTAATTAGGTGCACAAATTTATTCAAAATTTTCTCTGGTCATCAAAGCAATAACAACCCTACCAGAACCATAGTTGTACTAAATACTTGACAATAATAATGGACTAAAGTTACATCTCATGTTTTCAAGAGTTCAAAAATACTAAAAAGATTTCCTTGCCAGAGACTAACAATTTTTTTTACAGTTATGATGCAAGATTATTCAGAGAGTGCCATCAAGTGAGATAGACTTAAAAACTACATCAGGATTGCATGAACTATACAAAAATTAGACAGAAATAGGGCAAGCCAAATAGCTAAACACTTCATATGAGTTCCGCAATATATCCACAAATTTGAAAAATATTTGCAGAAATTAAGGTACTGTCGACAAATACAAACAATAAGTTAACTTTGACTGAATCAAAGAAGTGCAGAAATGAGAACAAAACACAGTACGGCAACAGACCTGTAGCAACAACAGTTGTAATGGATCCAACGAACCCATAAACTTCAAGAGGTTTAGGACCTTGCTGTCCAGAAATTCCAAATCCAGAAGCTTTGTCATTAGGATCAGCGAATGATACTGTTGCTTTTCTCTTCTTTGAAAAACTCAAGACACCTCTAGGACTGCTCACAGAAAAGCTATCTTCCATTGTTTGCTTTTCAAAATGCTCCATCGTTCCTAAAATCCACAATGAATATTGATGCAAAAGTGCTTAAAGTATATAGAAAAAAAAGAAAAAAAATTAGTCAACCACAAGCTTCTCTCTCTGGTTCTTGCTTTTGCCTCTGTAGCAGAAGCTACAGGTTTAATCGGTTGGTGTTCAATAAACTGAATGATAGTTCCCTACTAATATCATGTTGAGATTTTCCACACAAATCTGGTTGAGTCTCAGATTCATCTCAACTTGCCTCACTCACCTCTCCATTTCCACTCCCCTCTCCCATCAAATCATTAGAGAAGTCGCCGCTGCCGCCTCAAGTGGACAACTCCAAGGTGCCATCGTCGCTGTAGACAAGTTTACTCAGTGCTCCCCTCTCACTTCCCCGCTTCCACAAATGGTGACCCCGGCAGTGACAGTGATTAGGGCGGTGAGAGACGAAAGCGCACAGACAGTAAAGAAGATTGGGTGGAGGGGTGTCTGGGGACGGTGGGGTCGATAGTGAGGAGGCTCCGAAGAGAAGAGATGGTGAGGATTGGGGAATTGAGGTTCCGATTAAGCAAAGTCGTTCTGTTTTTAATATCATTCTCTATTGTAGTAGCTGATAAGACGCAGGGTTGAAGTGGTGACTCTTTTGACCGTTACAAAGAATACATGTACTCAATCTTTGCTCATTCCATAAAAATTCATTTGGTTAAGCTATTTTGCATCAATGGCCATTGTGCATTTCAGGAACGATGGAGCATTTTTGAAAAGCAAAAAATGGAAGATAGCTTTTCTGTGTCAACAAAGTTCTAAGAGCTGAAGAACACAAAATGGAAGAAAATAAACTCTCGCCTTAATGTTATTCTTCAATGAGCAAAGATCAGTTGAGATACAAATGGCTTCGTAGCTGATTTTAATAAGGAGACAAAGAGGTATGACACATGCAAGCAATAAGTAAGATGGGGCAGCTCCTTGCTATACTTATGTTGTTGAATCTAAAAACGGCTTAGAAAAACTAATACTAACTTGAATTCCCAATCAAATCCAAGATAATAGCCCAAAATCTTCTTGCTTTTTTATTAATATAACCCACGTGATCCTAAATATAGAATAAAAGTAGCCTATTTTGATTGATAATCAACAACGTCGGGGAAGTACAAGAGTGGCAAACTGAAGTGTTTCATCACAGGCACAATCTTTTTTTTTTTTTAAATCTTTGGTACATTGGAATTGGAAACATAAAGAAAAATCTATCATCCCTAACACCCGCAGGATACAAATCCTATTAGATGGAGAGATACTGCTGCTTTCACTACCACCAGGGCACGATCTTGAATATGAAAATTGAAATAGATAACAAACAAGGTCAAAGGATTCACCATCTACCAGATGAAAGGTTTGGTGATTTACAGGCTTTTATTGAGAATGAGAGGATGAAGGGCTGGTCTCAAGAATTTATCTGGGACTTATACCAAGCACAAAAGCAACTGGAAAAAGATAAGAGGATCAGTGATCAAGGATTTGGCAACTCGAACTTGTTAGTCCAATAGAGTTAGCTTGTGTCTTTAATTGTGGCTACAACTTCCAACAGCTTAAAGTAATTCACTTGAGGTGGTGTTGGTTTGAGGAGTTGGGTGTCTATCTTCTGTGTGCTACAAGGAGGTTGTAAATGTGATTAGGTTTCATTACAATGCATTTTTTGTAGCGCCACAAAGCAAAATATGAGGTAGATATCATAGCAACACAGAAGAATGAGAGAATTAAAGGGCAGACAAGGAAAATAAAAAGAGGAATAAGATTCAAGATTACTAACTTACTGAGCACTTGTCATCAATGATAGAGGGGACCGAAAACTTGTTTTTATCAGGATTTAACAACAATCCTGGGTGAAGCTGAGTAGAAGATATTTATTATGCCCCACTTAATTCCTGAATGGGGATTCAAATTAACCTTACATACATAACAGGACAAAAGCAAAGATCACAAGTACAAGAAGATAAAAGGGCACCATGAATTATCAGGTGCAAACTTCCAATGTCAGTAGCTTTGTTGTACACTGGATGACATAAAACTGGAACATAACAAATGTGGTAACTAAGGGACCCAATTATACCACTATCTTGGTCTGTTCATATGTGGAAGCTTGACTGCACGTTACTTCTTGCCTCAAGACCACCCAGATGGAAGATAACTCAAAATTGCTAGAAGAGGATCGCTAGTTCATTGATCACTGCTGTGGGAAGTTTCATTGAATATAGGTTGGTTAATAAAGAGCAAAAGATCAAACAGAAAGAACAGTGTGCAGAGAGACTGGCAACAGAAAATGGGAGTTCAGACAAAGATGGGGCTAGGTACTGTGATCAAGCAGTTTTGGCGAATTTGTATTGGGGTATTGGAGCATTTGAGGAAGCTATTAACACTTCTATTAAGGAAACTAAAATTGCACGGTTAGATTACGCAGAGAATATGCTACAAGTATTTGCAGTGTTGAACTCTGGACATAGAACAGCTGGGGTTCCAAACTATGCAAATAAAATTGCTTTCTAGTTTGCACTTAAAGGAGGCATTCATCAAGAGGTGAGAAATCTTGTCATTGGACCATCTTTGACGTGTTGAAGAGCAGTAGAAAATTACAGTTCTTATACAACGAGTTCAGATATCAATAAAGAAGCATCAAAGCACGAAAGAGATCCAAGATGCATTTAATCAACCCAAGTTCAGATATAAAAAAAACAGGAAAGCATTTACCAATTCTGAGAAAAGCACATACCCAAAGGACCAAACGAGATATCAGGACTCACGGCGACGGAGAAGACAAGATGAGGACACTAACGGCGAGGGGGAGACGTGAGAGGAGACTGACAGCCTGTGACAGTGGCGGAGGCGGAGGCGTGAAAACTTTGCGACTCTGAGAGAGCTGTTAAATTTGTTTTTTTTCAATTTAAATTCTTACGATGTGACAATTTTCTATCGATACAGTGCGAAATCTTTTTTTTACATATATTATTACATAATTTATTCCAATTTGGTCAAATTTATTCTAATGTCCTAAGACAGCAACCCAAGAGTCTTATAGGAAGTAAATTTAAAACCCTAACGTTCCTTATATTCTTATATAGCTTGTATACTTCTGTGTATAAAGAGTCGTTATATACTAATTAGTTAGCTGCTGATTAATCACTTGGCCTGTTCAGCATCAGGTTCCCATCAGCCTCAAGTTTTCTAATAGTTTCAACTCTCACACTGCCGCAAGAAACAAGACATTTGAAATCGATCCGATCAAGGAGCATAGTATCCCAAGAGTCTTAGAGGAGGTAAATCTGAAACCCTAAGATCCCTCATATTCCTACATAGTCTGTACACTTCTAAGCACAAGGAGTCATCATATACTGATTGGTCAGCTGCTGATTAATCACTAGCCATGCTCAGCATCAAGTTCCCTTCAGCCTTAGGTTTCCTAATAATTTCAACTCCCACATTGCCGCTAGAAGCAAGACATCCGCAATTGATCCGATCAAGGAGCATACCCAAAAGGCTAGAGGATCATCAATAGGGAAATTTTCCCTTCTCTCTTTTTTTTTTGGTGACTTGAACTCAAGACCTCCTACAAAGGAGAGCCTTAA
>JAOQML010000002.1:10917959-10931264 GCA_027568935.1 Erythroxylum urbanii
ATTTTTTTACTTTACCCAGGGCCTATAAAATATCAGGAACGACTCTGACTTGATCAGTTTGGTTCGAGTTGGTTTGGTAAAAAATTTTGCCTACACTACACCTGAACCGATATAGTCGATTTTTCAATATCCAAAACTAAACCGACTATCCATTACTCTCCACATCAACCGATTTAGCTCGGTTTCTTTGATTTTGTAGGTCAGTTCAATTTTTTCAGATTTTTTACCCGCTCCTGGTGCATAACATTCAGACGTATATATACCTAAGCATACATTAGACTTCATGTAGCTTAAGCATAAGGATGATTTAAAAACTAAAGAAATGTACAATATTCCTTATGCTAAATAGTACTTTCACGTTCTTTTGTTTTAAAATCTCTTTTTTTAGCACATAACTTCCTTTTCTTTCTTTCTCTTAGCATTGTTGTACATGAAATGCCAAATAATTACCACATATTTGTCAACATAAGTATGTTCGAAGTTTGGACAAACAACAATCTTCCTTTGAGTCGATTATTTTTTATTTGAAATTGATCCACATATATCTATTTTGATATTTTAAAATTAATTAATTAATCCACATAGAAAAAGTTATTTCGCTAACATATTATTTCAATTAATTATGAAAAATTAATAAATACAATTTTACAAAATTGAATTCAATTATCAATTGCTGAATTATTATTATAATTTCATATTATCGACAAATGAAAGCCATAAATATTATTAATCTCGACTAAGATCCAAAAAACCATAAAACTTATAAACCTTAAAAGATTTATATAAACAACATGCAATAATTCTTTAATTCTTTAAAAAAACAGGATTATACAAAAAATAAAACATTCTACAAATCTCAATAATCCATTATGATATGAACTCTAATACCACTTGTTAGATTTAAATATAAAATTTACAACATGAACCGAGATCAATCACGCCAAATTATTAAAAATAAACTTAATTACAAAAAAGGTACCCGAATTCATTCATTGTCATTGGATAGATGTAAATGTAATTGAGATATTACAGCTTCTTTTTAACTTTTAGCCTTCCAAGAAATGCGTATACATTATCTGCCTTTTCCAATCATGGAATGTCATATAGAGACCCATATACTCTCCCATTCCTATACAATGCTTATTCCTAACTGATATATCATAAGTTAAGAATATATCACTAAAGTTTCTATACATATAATAGTCTAAAACCTTATTACATAAATTTGAATGTTCGACCCAACCTTGTAATAACCCATGAGATACAATTGTTAACATATAATCCCATTAAAAATTACAACAAAGTCACCTCAATTGCTTGAAATTTGTCATTTCCAATTTACAAAGCTCATTTGGTGTGTAGCTCTACAGAAATTTCATATCAACTCCTAGTGTTAAGGGAACCGGGGGGGAAAAAGAAACCAGAGAAAACGTGGAAACAGGAATCCGGGTGTATATATTCTTGGTGTGAGTCTTCCTCATGAAACACACACCAAGCTAATCTTTGGCTAACATGGCTTCCATATTCATTTTCCTTGCAGCGTGTTTTAGTTTCTCAAGTGCTACCAGTCCCACTTGCCGAACTCTTTCTCTGGACAATCCTATGCTGAAGACATCAACAAGGACATAAAAAATGAGAACCTCCTGTCTACATTATCATAAACATATTGTTGTTAAAAGAAGTCTCGCTCACCGCTTGCTGATGTCTTCCCATGTAAGGCTTTCGTTGTCCAGACCGTAATACAGACGAATGATCTCTCTTTCTCGTTCTCGTAGAGTCAAGTTCATAAGCTTGTTTACCTCTTCCTGCACCCCACATAAAATATATCTCAAGTCTCATTCAATACCTAAGTTTAACATAACTCATGGAAGTCATCACTGCAATTGAGAGAAGCATTTACTAGTTATTCAGAAAGTTGATGGTTTCTCTTATGCGTGTTATATACAAGTGGGCGCCTGCTCATTCAACTGATTTCATTCAATGTTTAAAGCACAACTTTCTCTATACAGGCTATAGAGTCTCATCGATGTAGGACACTTTGTTTAGATCAGTTTCTGAGTTTCACTTGGCACTCTTACCTTGAGAGCCCACTCATCAACTCCATGCCATGGGATGTTCTCAACCCGGTTGTCTCCTATGTACTATTAGAGAGAAAGAAAAACAGTTAATAATGAACTGGAAAGGAGCCAAACAAATATACTTTTTTTTTTTTTGACACAAAGGATTTAGAACACTTACACTATGATGAGTTTCACCGGGCAGACCATTCAAAGACGGGAATGCTTCCCTATCAAGTGAGAAGACCTTATTTATTGCCTAAATATAACATATGGTTTGGTATGGTAAGTCCATAGATCTGTAAGAGCTTGACATGCGACAATGAGAAAAACCCAAAATTTTAGTACCTCCGTTGCATTCCTCACTTTTTTCTGGGACATGTTCAACGACTCTGCAATTTTCTGAAAAATAACAATCAAGCAATACATATAAGTACAACAAAACCTGAAAATGAGTGAATAACAAATTTTTATGAAATATTCTTGATTCATTATTAACTTTATGAATAATGGAATGAAGCACTCACACTCATATACCAGAACGGGGAAAAATAGTCATTTTGCTTTCAGAGAAAGTCAAGACATACTTACATCGATGGAAGGACATATTCCTTTATCTTCCAGTTTAATCTTTGCATTTCGAATCAAGCTCAACCTTTCATGCAAATGGTTAGGCAATCTTAAAGTTCTTGAATTGTCAACTAAAGCTCTCGAGACACCCTGTGATAAACATGAAATTGCATTAGTTTCTCAGTAGTATAGTGTCCAACTTTATAACTTCATGGGGCATAAGATGGAAGTGCTTGACTATTTGCAATATTGCTTGATGAAGACTTTCCGTACACCTCTGACAAACAAAGACAAAACTAAACAGAAAATGAACTTCGAACATCGATAATTTCAAATATGTTCTTAACTGATTAAAAAAGGGATTGAACTCAACATCAGCCCTTGAAGGTATGAATAAACATAAATAAGATATGGCAATGCATGTTGCTTCTCCAAATTATTTTTGGTATATTATGAATGCAAGTGTTTATTATATTGACAGCTATCATTGTGCAATGTACTAATTTCGTCTTGAGAGGAAGAGTGTATCGTACCTGACGTATCCACCAATACACATAAGTTGAAATTTTGCATCCTTTTGAAGAATCAAATTTCTCAATGCCACGCAATAATCCCATCAGCCCTCCCTGCAGTAGAATAATTTCAACAATTGCAAATATGAAAAAAACACACAAGTAATCTGATGTATACTTATTTTTGCAAAAATGTACCAAGTTCATTCATTAATTATAGAAGAAATCTTACTTGAACAAGATCAGACATCTCAGCACCCATGTTATCGTATCTTTGAGCTATAGATATCACTAGCCTAACGTTGCTCATTGTCAGCTTCTCTCTTGCCAAAGAACATTCGAGCAATTTTGACTGTAACTCAGAACGAGAAACTCTCAAAGAAGCTGCAAGTTGCTCATCAGAAGGTTCTTGACCTAATCTCTCCTTTATCCTGCAGTTACAAATTACAGAAGTTAGAGTAAAAACCTATATGAATGACATCATGCTACTTTGTATCAACGTGAGTATTCTTAGTTTGAGTAGAGTAAAAACCCACATGAATGACACCATGCTAGATTACTTCGTATCAAAGTGAGTATTCTGAGTTTGACTGAAAATCTATATCAGAATGATAGTTCAGGGAACTTGAAATTTAAAAGGAAATAGGACTTCATCTCTCGCTTTGAACTAACTGCTAATAGAGAAATTTAAAAGTGGTCAAGGGCAATATTATTGTGGTTCAAAAGACTTCTATGGTTGGACATATTGACAGAATCTACATCAACATTTTCTAATCAAAGAATTAGTCCAGAGCTCAGACGGTGGCAGAAATGGAAAGAGAAGATCCTAAAATCCAATTATTACCAAGTCATTAATCACCAATGCTTCTGAGGTCTATCTCCCTAAAATAAAGTCTATTATAAAATGCATAGCTCGTCATCATAATTTCATATTTTTCTTAATCAGTTGCTAATGATAAGGCTGAATAAGCTACTCCAGAGATGCATATAATGTCTATAATTGATTGTGTTTCATGATCACCTGGATTTATGCTCCTCTAATGAAAGACCAGCTTTTATTATTGTTGACAACTGCACAACTTCTGCATGAGTGAGCAGATCTTCACTTACTACACCCTTCACGTAACCCTTAAGTCCTCTCTTCAACAGCTCTGGACTAATAACAGATCTGAGCTGCTTACTAAGAGTAGATTGTGCCAAAGATTTGCTCAGAAGTTTCCTTTTTGTATTCATTCTCCGTTGTCTAGCAGACACCCCAGAAGAGGTGATTGGTATGTCCTTGCATGTTTTTCTACTAGGTGAATCACTCGAGACTGTCCTCTCAAAAGAAAGATTCCACTGCTTTTCCAGCATAGACTTCTGCAAGAGAAGAAGAGCCTCCACAGAAAAGTCAAGTTCAGAACTTTCCTCTCCTATGTCATTGAATATCTTAAACCATGTCGCTGCTGTTGATGAAGTAGCATCCACATGTTCTTTAAGTGCTCCAGCAGATTGATTTTTTCTGTTGGATGATGGGAAACTTGGGCCGTAACTTGATTGCTTTTTGTTAACTATCACACTCTTCATTGCACGTATTTGGTAGTAAGTTGGTCCATGCTCTGGGAGCTTCTCTGTGAGATCAGAATAATAATAGGAGGAACCCAAGAGCCTCTTTCCTCCGTTAAGTCCAATAACTGCAGCTGTAGCCATCATATGGCTTCTTTTGGAGTGTATGGTAATACCATCACAAGCCTTTAACTGGTCAGTTGAATTAAAATTCGTCTCAAGTCCGTCAACTGGACTCAATTCCCGAGATAGCTTCCTGGTAAAGAACCTAAATGCAAAGACATTAACCAACAAAATAATTAAAAAGGAAGAAAAGATTCTCGAGTTTCTTTCATCTAAACAGGTAAAGAACCATAAAAGTGTGACACAAGAGCATGACAGCATGTTGCAATACTAAGCAGATGCCAACCTACAACGCGAAAGATGCATTGAATTGGGTAATTCAAAGAATACATTGCTGATGATATTGGAAACGTAAAAAACAAAAACAAAAACTAACCACAAAGTATAGAATACCCAAACCAGAATTCAATTTTAATGTTATCAACAATCAATAAGGGGTAAGACACTATGCCTCTCCACACTTGTCAATATTTGCAATATTAACTCGCCAAATACCAACTCTACAATTTGATTTGATGGAGTGAAGGATAAAACTACATCAAAGCGACTACAATATAATGGTTTTAAGCTGTTCCTAAAAACTAGTGTGCTTTAGCACAACAAGAAGGTCCAAAGAAGAGAGGCAGATGTACAAGAATAGACGTAAATAACAGAGCATTTTTACAGAGAAACAACCGAATTAAACTAGGCCCATGTAACAGAAAGAATAGGAAATTTAAAAAGAAAAAGGGTTAAAACAGTTAATAGAAGAAAAGATTGAAGCTTTTTATAAGAACATAAATGAAAAGAGGTACTTTTGTGAAGGTTCATACCTGAGCCGGAAAAAAAAAAGACGAGAAGAACAATAAGTAACAACAGAAAAAGAGAAGAGAAGAAGTAGAAGGGAATGGGGAAAAGGCGGTGATTCCAAAGTGAGCAATACACACTCCCCCACGGCTTTGGAGAAACAGAACCTACCACCCAGACCCAGAGGCAATATTGTTTGTTTGCATGATTTTTTGGAGATTTTTTAAAATATTTTTCATTCCAATAATGATCTTTATTTTGGTTCATTAGAACAAAAAGGTGGAGAGATATGGTGAGGACTAAGGAGAGATGGCATTGGCTACAAGAGATACTGGGGCCATGCATGAGTGCTGCAGAGGATGCCACGCTGACACAAACTCTATTTCATTTTCCCCTTTTCTGATCTCTGCTTTATCTTTTTCTATATCTTCTTTCCTTTCCTTTCCTTTTACTAACATAATAATATAATAGAAAATTCTTGAATAATTTTAATTTAATTAAAACTTTTTATATATTTATAATACATACTAAAAACTTTAAAAGACTTAAGTTGTAAAAGAGTTATAATGATAATTATGACTCTTAAATTTATTTTTCAAATTTTCAAATATAATTTATAAAATCATTCTAATAGAGTTCTAGACTTTATATAATCATTCACTCATAAATTTTTATTAATAAATTCAAGAATCGGTATTCATATTTATAATTATAACAATGATTGTTATAAAATTTTATAATTTTGTGACTAATAAATTTTCTAATATACCGAGTGTAGGCGCAAAGGGCTCAGATCACCTTCCCAAAACTCTGATGGATCTCAACGGAACAAAGTGACACAGAATTTTGATGACATGTTCCTCAGCGCAAAGTATGAATATGACTTTCAACAATATACAGGTACATCGGAGTCATTGCATTCCAGTGGCCCTCAATCTTACATGTCATCCCTCCCTTTATGCGGCGAATAAGTTAATGTTTGATACAACCATATTAAAACCGAAGAGATTGATTGGGGATAACATACTTCTGCACAAGTTCCTTCCCTACCAGTTAAAAAGCAATATTAGGTTAGTCCAAGCAGACAAAACCTGATGGTTAGTTCAAGCAGACAAATAAAAACAGAAATCACTATATTAAACTTATGCAACCACAAATGAATGGACATGTCTGGATGATGATTTTCTTAGCATCAGCCCACTAGGAATGTGAACTATTTGAGTACAATTTTGGAAGCACAAGGCACACCCTCACAGTAAAATAAACACATCATAAGCTCATTCATTCCAAAACTAGGAAATTCTTCCATAATCTTTTCTTCCACGCGATGCTGCCGGTAGGATGGTTGTGACGGAATAGTTTCCTCTACGCCCTACAACAGAATGCCAAATACCAGTTAATGATATTGGATCATAAAAATCATATGCAAAAGAATTGGCAAATATGAATTGAAATCTAGTGTGTCTGTTTGTGTGTACCCCATGGCATGCCGTTATTTAATGAAGTCTTTCTGGGTGAATGCGCCTCCCCTGAAACAAAGCTGGCAGGAGGGTGTTGAACCTTTATATGATTCCACTCACGACCACTAGACCTTCCATGATTAAACCTGTTCAGAGGCGGCTGTCCTAGCCGGCTTGGAGAACTTTGTGAGATGTGAGGGATAAAATGAGAAGGCTTTGAGGTTACATGGCCGTACCCAGCATGCAAATCATGAGCTGAAGTAGGGCTGCCAATCTCCGCATGCGGAAAACCTTGCATAGGTCCATTTTGTCTGACATACACCAAAAAATGGTTCGTATGGAATGGTTTTAGCAGATACCATTAAGAAAGAAATGGCTGCTTCAAGTATCAGCTCTGATTCTTACAACTTCCATCTCCAACGAATCTAAAATTCTATTATTAAACATGAAAAACATGCACCATTTGAAACCCCAAATTTTGCTTTCTAATATACAGAAAGATCCCCACAAGTTGTTCACTCACTGCAATTTTCAAACTGGATTTAAAATATCCAACCATAGTCATTTGCAGATCATAGACAAGTATTTGATCTACTCCAGAAAGTCGCAAATGATTTACTTGTGAATGTTCCAAACCATACCTGTGGATCGATGAATTGGAGCCTGGGTTTAAAACACGATTAGACCTTCCAAGACCAGCTGGTGGATCTCCTGAACCAAGGTGCATGCTTTTGCTGAACTCAGTGGTCATGGAGCCAACATCTGAACCATCCTCCTCTTGCAGAAGTAGTTCATCGCTGCAATGCAATGCATGATATGCCAAACAAGTTAAATACGTTGATGAGTATGACAATGATTAAAAAGGAAACAGATTGAAAGTGCAGGTCCTTAATAGGCACGTAAATTCTAGTCCGTATAAAAGCAAAATATATGATTAAGCATATGAAAGTACTCTGCGTAATCTGTCAGCCAATTAGTAGTTTTCTACCATATATGCAAGCAAGCTTCAATACCCTAGACTATAGGATTCAGAAGGCAGGCAACTTCCCAACTCAAGTCAAAGCTGCTTCAGACAATCAAGTTAACTCCCAAAACTTCCAAATTGTGAGTTTGGGTATAGCAAAGCCATATGGCAAAATCTAACTGAAATCAAGGAGAACAAGAAGAGGCAACCACTATTTCTTTTCATCAATGCTAGGCACCGATGTAAGAAACAGGGATTGTTGTCCACAGTAATTGTATCTTCAAATGGAAAATTAACTGACATTTTAGTTCAATCTATCAATAAACGAATACCAACCCCTGGAAAAAGAACTTAAATTAATGTGAAATACACTCTATGGTTTTGCTACATCTAATTGCAAATATATCTCAATAATGCATTAGTTGTCCACCAATTTCAATTAACTATTGTTTTGCGTAACCACTTCAGATTAAAAGTGGACTTACTATTTCTTTGTTTATCCGTCTTCCTAATTTTTCAAGATTACACCCATAAACTTTTAATCAATTTCCAATCTAGTCGATGAACTAGTTATCCTCTCTCACATTACTGTAAAGGCTATCTGAACTGTGATCAAACAGCACAATCGTAGCTAGTTCCTATTTAAGCAAAGATAAAGAAAAAGCCATTTCAATTTCAAAGGATTAGTGGTTTGCTAAAATCAAATAAATGCATCCCTTTATCAACAGAAACATAATGTCGAGTAAGCTTTTGTCAGTATGAAAGTTCTTCTCTTCACCTGTAATTGGGATCCCAGTCTCCAGGGTCTGGCACTGATAGGCTAGCCTCAAACTTGTCACAAACTCGCCCTGATTGGATGCTACTACAAGGTTTAAAGGACCCAGATATATTATGAATAGATCCATCACCACCTTGCTGCTGCATCCAGCTTCCAGAACTAAAGTTTGAATGTTGATGAGAGGTCGATGTTCCAATTACAGAAGGATTTCCCTCACCTTGGCTAGAGCTCATGCCATCATTAATTTGTCCTTGCCAATGCAAAGATGAACCCTCTTGAACTTGACAACTTCCAGGGTACCCCAAACTTTTCCTCCTATTAAATTGGGTAGCAGCTGCCATTTTTCCTAATGGTGATCCATGACAACTATTTCTTGCTGGGGAAGTTGGACCATAATGTCCAGGAGAACCAGCTGAAACTTGAGAATATGAACTTGGTGGAGTGAATTGCGATGGACTAGTTCCAAGGGGTAGTGCTGCAAAATTTCCTGCTGATGGACTGATACCGAGCCCATTTCCATGTGAATAATGCATAAATCTCCGTCTTGCATCAGGACTAGTTCCAAGCATAGACATACTGGCTTGGGGATGCATGTTCATTCCAGATGGAGCAACGGGTGAATAATAAGCAAACATATGATTGCTATCACCATAACTTCCATAGCTGCTCCCATGACCAATGCCATCATTATAGCTACCATGGCTTCCTACACTCCCATAACTATTTCCATGTGCATAAGAAAAGACCTGAAAGTGCGGACTGTTGTGCGGTCTAGTCCTACCTGGAACCTGCATAATGTGAAATTGGTCAGTGTTTTTTCTTGTCTTCCTCTTCCTTTTTGACATGAGCCTTTCACAGACATGAAAGCTAATATGTCCCAGAGATTACATATTAGCAAAATAGCATTTACTAATGGAGACAAGTAGATGCAATGACCAAAGAGACAAAACCACAGCAATTACATGTTTACAACCTACATAATAGTTTATGAACAGATGTACGTACAGAGGGGGTAAGGGGAAGGTTCGTAGGTGACAAACTCCAAAACCAAAATATGATAAGAACAGAAGAACCGTGAGCTCACATTAGGAGAGAGACCAGCAGCAAACCAATGCCCTCCACCTGGATGATGGTCCACCTTAGCATTTTGAGCAACAGGCTATAAAAACATGTGTAATAACAGAGACATTAGCGTCATTTTAAAAAAGAATACCATAGTTTGATACATGATCCTCAAATTGCAGAGAATTTGTATATGCCTCTAAAGAAGATAAAAGGTCTACATACTAGGAAAACTAAGAGATGACAAAGAATACTAGTTTTTAGAACCTTAGAATGAAGCTTAGATCAAAATATTTATAAAATTATTTTTAAAATCTTGCTGTGACCTCTTTTACCCTCTTGATGCAGAATCCTAGAATAAATACATCTGCTACTCCCAGACACATTCATTTAGGGACGAGAAAAGAAAAGAATGCCAGGACCAACATTCTTCACAACTGATTACATCTTATCTATTAAGAATTAAAAATCAACATAAAACTGGGAAAGTAATGTAGAGAGAAACTTATTTTCAGAAACCCTCCTATTGATTCTTTTAAGCCGCACATTATTTAGATAAAGGTGACTAGTTCAGTTGGAGAGGAAAATGTAGAAAAAAACATAAATAAATAAAAAGAGGTGAGATTTACTGAAATTCCTGTATTTCGGACAAATCTGTTGAATCTGTTAGCAACCACTAACACTAAAGAATGACAAGTCCAACACTTTTAAAATTTAAGACTAATCCTTGAAGCATTGAGGATACATAATCATCAACATGTAGATGAAAAAGTTGGACCATCACACCAAAACTGAAGCTTCTAAAGTAAGTTCAACAAGCATGCATAGAGACCCACTTACCATGCGAGGTGTTTCTGGAGGTGGCTTGTAAGGGCATGTGAAAGGCTCACCTGTAACAAAAGGGTGTTTTGAAGCCTGCAGGAGAAAGATCCATTACTATTCTCATGCACAATTACCCATACTGCTTAAGGAATCAAGTAAAAGTTGTGATAAAATGATGAAAACGGGGGAAAATTCACTACCTGAAAAGGGGACCATCGCTTAGCCGGGTCAAACTCTACAAGTCCTCTCAAGAAATCTATCAAAGCTAATCGTATTTGACTTTCTGCCATACAAAAGAATGCAACAGATAGAAATTTCTTTAAAAAGGTTTCGAATCATACTGTTCAGACAAAGATTCAGCACATTCGAAAACAACCTTTTATAATGTCTTCCCGCGGCAAATTCTTCCTGTAAGGATAATTTGTAACAATTGCCTCAAGGTTCATATGATGGAAATATTCCTTCCCAATGGATGGTTTTTTCATCTCTCTCTAAACATATTAAAAAAAAACCATCACTACCAACAAGTGGTTAATTCATCACAAGAAACAGAAAAGGATGTAAATAACCTAGACATCAAACATCGATAGTATGGGAAAGATGAATATGAAAGCACATTCATAGAGAACTCTTACTTCTTTAGTTATAAATTCCTCTCTTACTTCTCAATATATTATACTTACAGCTTCATATTCTTCCACTGATAATGCCTGGTAAGCATTTCTACCACCAGAGCAAATTTCTCCATTGTCTAGGTTATGGACACTACGAACGCACTTAAAGAACTTGCTTGTATTCTTTGCCTCCTTAAGTACATAATCCGGAGGTTGTCCCCTACAAAATTGAACCACATATAAAAGTTTGTTCAAAGCAGTGGAAACACATACATCTAGCTAGTTGGAATAAGTACAAAGTCCTGTCCAGTCCTTGTTTGGCTAAAATAGCACCAGAACTAAATCTTTAGATGACATCACCTTACCACAGAATTGTCAGTTCATGAAATGAACAGACTAGATAAACTTGGGAAAAAAGTTTTTGCAGATAGCATTCACAAGGGAGCTGTGACACAGAGACAAAATCGCTGCACCCAATGATTTCAATGGTTCATCAAAACTTTTGTAGATATATATTTTTTAATCATAATAGTCATCAACTCTACAGGTTCCTAATAGAAAAAGATAAGAACAAAAATTGAAAAAAAAAACACTGAAATCTCCAGACATTTTCGTGATCTTTATTTTATCTCAAGAGATCCCACAAAACAGAACTCAGATTTCCAAAAAAGTGTGTGATACCTCACCAGAAAATCATAAGAAGTAAGCAAATTCAATGTAAACAATAAAAACTGAATCAAAATTTCATTCTACAATGAAAAGTAATGTACCCAAGAATTTCAATCATTCTCCTCAAAAGATCAAACTCTGAAGCTCCAGGGAAAAGCGGCAATCCTAGAAATAGTTCTGCAACTATGCATCCAAGGGACCACATGTCAATGGCTGTAGTATATCTGGATAGATTAAGGATTTCAGTCCACAACTAAAATGGTCAAGCCTTCTCCTTCTAGTACACGAGTCGCATCCCTTTGGGATTTTCATGTGATTAGTCATTAGAATGGCACAAAAGATATACAAACCAAAATTAGATACATGTTAAACAACATTTAATCATGAGCCACAATTAAATTACGATTATAACATAAATTCATCCATCTTAAAGGAATTAATTCTAGTGAACACAAAAGATCCGATCACCACTGTAACATAACAAAACAATCATCCAAAGAATTATGCATCATTTTATCCAATTACTTTCATTGAAGACAACATAATTTGATGAAACTTTCTATGTAGCACATCCATTTAAAATGTTCTGACGAAAGGAAAATAAATTCACACATGTCCAAATAATTTTGGTACAACAATCAAAGCAACTTCAATTGAAGAAATTTTTCAAAAAAAAAAATTCCATTGAAGAAGTCAATAGAAATTAGCTACAAGGAGATGCAAATAAATTTCAAATGATAATTTAAACAGAAGAATAAATAACCAAGAGTAGATCATTGGTTGAGTTAAAAGGATACTGATAACCAAGAAGAACTTCAGGAGACCTGTAGTAACGGCTCTGCAGAATGACAGGAATAAGCAATTACTAAACTTAATATGGAAGATATGGAAAAGAAAGAAATAATATGTAAACATTGCAACCTGAATGTAGGAGTAAACAGTACGATCCTCCATGCACGCTGATCCAAAGTCTATTATCTTAACTTCAGCTGGCTTCACACTGTATTTTTCCAAGATAAAAAGAAGTTCAAATTGAAGAACAAGAGCAGTTGCTGAGTTTAAGTCCAAAATTCACCACAAAAAGTCATCCACCTTGTGCATAGAAGAATGTTTTCAGGCTTCAGATCACAGTGAATAATTCCAGCATCTTTTAGCAGGGCTAATCCATGTAAAATCTTTTCGAAAAACATTGAGAGATAAATGAGAACACGAGTCACTCCAAATATAATGCATCATAGCAGTACTCTAACTGCCGATCTAAATATAGCATACCTGCTTAGAGAACATTTGGACAATACTCAATGATAAACCCCTGAATTGATTTATCTTGATAAGCTCGTACC
>JAOQML010000002.1:10945358-10959025 GCA_027568935.1 Erythroxylum urbanii
TTTCATACAGTATGGCTGATGTACAGACTTTTGTTTTTGATCAATGAAATGAGGAAGAGTTTGGTTTTAAAAATATTATGTTTTACAGTTACTGCTTTAATTATTCAAATTGATATGATGCCATGTGGAGTAATTATAGTAATCGTACGTAGCGCTCCCTTATCATAGGATATGTACCGAAATGTCCCACGGGCGTCCCGGTGCGTACCCTAAGGTCATGGGGTGTTACAATCTGGGTCATAGTGGACCGGTTAACTAAATCGGCCCATTTCTTACCAGTGAAGGAGAATAATTCACTTGATCAATTGGCCCAAAAGTATGTAACTGAGGTAGTGAGACTGAACGGGGTTCCAATGTCTATAGTGTCAGACAGGGATCCCAGATTTACTTCGAGGTTTTGGAAGAGTTTGCAGTCTGCTATGGGTACCAAGTTGAATTTCAGTACAACATTTCATCCTCAGATAGATGGGCAGAGTGAGAGGACAATTAAGACTGTTGAGGATATGCTTCGAGCTTGTGTATTGGAGTTTAGAGGAGCATGGGATCAGTATCTAGCTCTGATTGAATTTGCTTATAACAATCATTATCACAATAGCATCGGAATCGCACCATATGAGGCCTTATACGGAAGAAAGTGTCGATCGCCTTTGTATTGGGATGAAGAAGGTTTGAGAATAGTTGAGGGCTCGGAGTTGATTCAGGATACAGTAGATAAGGTGAAATTGATTCGGAGTCGAATTAAAGCGGCTCAAGATAGACGGAAGAGTTATGTGGATCAGCATCGGAGGGATATGGAGTACAGTGTAGGAGACAGAGTTTTCCTACAAGTATCACCATGGAGAGGAGTGTTAAGATTCGGTAAAAAGGGCAAGTTGAGCCCTAGGTACATTGGTCCTTATGAGATCATTGAGAGGATAGGACCTTTGGCCTATAAGCTGGCTTTACCGAATGAGATGTCTCAGTTGCATAATGTTTTTCATGTGAGTATGCTCCGAAGATACCGTTCGGATCTGACACATGTGATACCGGCTCAGGAGAACGAGGTTGCTAGTAATTTGAGCTATGTTGAGGAGCCGATCAAGATTGTGGGATCGCGGACTAAGCAGTTGAGGAATAGGGTCATTCCATTGGTGAAAGTCCTATGGAGGAACCACTCAACTGAGGAGGCAACTTGGGAGACTGAGAAGCATATGAGGAGACAGTATCCTCACCTGTTCGAACCAATATGTCGAAAAATTACTAATTGTCCACATCAAAGCTGCTCTCAACACAAAATTTTGTTTCAGAGACACACCATATGTCTCCACACCATATTCCCAAAGATGCTACAATTCAAAGTTTTGAAGCCATTAGAAGCATCAAAGAGGCTGTCCAAAATGACAGCCCATAAAGAAAAACCCAATAGCCAAAACGACAGCGCAAATGAGAGGCAGAAGTAGCAAAAACGTAGTCTACATTTTATGCAGACGACGTCTACTTTTCACACAGACAATAGTTGCGTTTCGAGGACATAGCAGCAGAAGGTTTTAAAACATACCAAACTTAATTCATTTCATCACAGCTACAGTGGAGGGCATGAAGTAGATAGGTAACTTCGGCTTGGTGGCTTTAGAGAAAAGAAGAAGAGTGGCAGCTTAGAGTGAGTAGCAAGAAGTGGAGGTGAATAGTGACGGTGGATAAAAACCACCATCTTTATTTATCACTTCAATGAATAGTGAATAGTAATTAAAAGAGAGCTTGTGACAGTGAAGAAGATTTAGGGGGTCTTCGGCTAGGGAAATAAATAAGGGGCTGATGCATTTTTCTTGAAATAGACCCATGGAAGGCTAAGACCCCAACACTAGTTTGAAGGTAACATCGACACCGATAACTCACGTTAAGTATATTTTTTAGTTTTTGTTGTTTCTTTCTCTCATTAGAAATTGATTGTGTTATCCTATGTTAATTGATTTGGGTTTTGTGTATGGATAATCGAATTTTCGTTATTGTTTGATTATTTGTGTATGAACCCATAGGGTATTATGAAAGGATGATTTTAATGCGTTCATTGAATTGTTTAATTGCATACCCATTGCTAGAATTTCGATATAATCCGTAATTGTTATGTTGAAATTCATGTGTAACAACTAATAATTTGTAATTATTAGGGATAATATGACCTAGGTTAAATGATGCATTGTATGTGGTTGTTGCCTTGATTAATTGATTTTCCTAATTTGTAACGCTATTGCCGAATTAAATCTAGAGATCGTATCCTAAGTTATTCGGTGGCTAGGTTTAATTAATGATCTTATCTTGATTAAACAAAACCTAAGGGAAAACTCAGGTTAATTATTAACCCATGATTAATAGTTGCTGGGAGAGGTTTGAGAACAACAAATTGTTAAATTATGCTTAATTAGAGTGTAGACCGAGATTGAACCAAAGAACTGAATCCCTACCGAATTCTCCAATTTTACCATTTTTTATATTTTTTCTTTATTTTGTTTTTATTAGTTAGTTTCATTTTATTTTTTATTTCAAAATCCAAACCCCCCTTTTTTCTAAACACCGATTAATTTCATTTCATAAGCTAACCGAACACTCCCTGTGAGATCGACCTAGACTCATCAATACTACAGTAGTAATCTAGTTGTTTTATTTTGACTAGTGTTATAACATGCTGTCAATTTTCAACAATAATATACATTAGAATATCATATAATAATAAATGTAGAACAAAAATGAAATACCTCCTGTCATTGTTGTTGGTGTTTGATGAGCTACATTTTGGAATTATTCTAAGCTCTCAAACCCTAATACGATGGTGTATGTCTTTAAGAAGAGAAAAGAAGCTTAGGGACCCAACATATGAGAAAACAACCTATACAAATGTTCTTCCATCAAGCACAATATCAGTTACCATAAAGCTAGGAATTCAGACCGATTAACTTACATAATGTTTAGACCATTTATGACATAAGAAGAGGAAAAATTCTCACATTCTCCTACTTGGTCCATAAGTTTAACTTGGTATCAAATCCTAATCCGATCTAACTATAATATATAAATCATGGCCATAGGTCCTCTAGTAGTTCAGCATTATCTTCCATGTATTACAGTATACTTTAATTGTATCAACTGAATGTGGTAACATTGCTTAATAAATTAAACCTATGTTTATTCCAATCTAAAATAATCAATTTTCTCAAAATTGAATACTGTGCACTAATAGTTGTCAATTGCATGATGTTTTAGGGTTTAATTTGTTATGTATTTAGTATGAATTTGAGTGTTGAGTATGCATTTAGGGTTTAATTATGTTAGTTTGAGTGTTTTAGTGTCTTTGAACTTAAATGTTATATTTTTGAGATACTATGATGCGTTTGTTAGTGTTTCAGGGTAAACGGTGATGAACAGAGAAGATTCGAAGAGAAGGACGAGCCAGTAATAGTTAGGCCACCATCGTGCACATGGGGCACAATTATGACAGAAAGCCTCCAAGTCAGGCCATGATCATGCACATTGTACCACGATCGTGATAGAAAGGTTAAGACACTGGCCACGATCGTGGCCTACGTCGAGTTGACAGAAAAATTCAAGTTTCGTAAGATTTTTTGGACCATTTTAACCCCGACTTTGACCTCGAGCCTCAAAAGTATAAATAGAACATTACAAGTCAGAGTTAGCAGTTAGAGAGTCTGAGAAATGAGAGCACTCATATGATCCAAATCTGAAAAAAAACAAGAGAGAAATCAAGCGATTGAGGAAGGAGACAAAGGAAGAGAGACATAGAGAAGAGCTTGACACAACGTACCTCCCGAAACAGGTAGTTTCCCGCTGTCTCCACCTCCACAACTCCGTTCCTGACATATTTTCCATTTATTTCAGTTTTATTCATGTATAGAATTGAAAAAGGTGTTGAGAATATATTGTGTTGAATGTTGGGTTTGTGTTTATACTCACCTTTGGATCTTGATTTTTGAGATTAATAAAATTTGGATTGATTGGGTTGTTATTGATTTGCTTGTGATTTAATTCCTGTCCTTAATAACTTAGCAATAGACTGAGAGGGTGAGCTAAGTGAAAATAATCAATTTGGGCTAATAAGAGTTAGGTGAATTGTTAGGTAAATGATTAAATAATGAGAGATCGAGCATAGATTCCCGGTAAGTTAGTAGACAATTTTATAACTAATTTAGGTTTGGGTCAATTGCAAATTAAGAGATTGCAATTACATAATTTAAATTAAGGATTATCAATTAGGGTAAGAATTATAACTCGAGAGAGAGTAATTCATCCTAGGACCGTCTAGATGCATTAAGTCGATACTTTCATAATTAATTCAGTTTTTGTTAATTTTGGATCAAAATCCTCTTTCTGTCACTTAGTAGTTCCTGGGTAGGGTTCGGATTGGTTTGTGTGATTTGTTTTCTTAATTAGATTTCTGCAACTAAATTCATGAATTAATTATTGATTTATTTATTTATGTTTTAGTTTATTTTGATTTAAATTATTGCAATTTTATTATAACCTTAGATTTTAGGACTAGACTAGGCTTCCTCGTGGAATTGATACCTTAGGTACTACGCAAACGACCCTTGTACTTGCAGAATTTACCAAGGTTATAAATAGTAAAACTTAGCGCATGTAACCTTGCGAATATGCACCATAATATGAGAAAATATTATAAGAGTTTCATGAAAATAACATTGTCCATACAATGAAAACTATATAATGGAACTCAATCCTATTCTAACAACATGATCCTTGAACTTCACTGGTGGCATGCCTTTTGTTAAAGGATCAGCTATCATCAATTCAGTGCTAACGTCTTCAATAACCACTTTCTTATCTTTAACATGTTCCCTCATAGATAAAAACTTGATGTCGATGTGTTTACTTAAACTGCTACTCTTATTGTTTTTAGCTAAAAAAATAGCAACTGAATTGTCACAATATATCCTCAATAGCCTAGAAATGGAATCTATAAGTCTAAGCCCATATATGAAACTCTTTAGCCATACACCATGTGATGTAGCCTCAAAACAAGGAATAAGTTCAGCCTCCGTGGTGGAAGTAGCTGTCAAAGACTAATTGGAACTCTTCCAAGATATGGCTCCATTGGTAAACATAAAGATATAACCTGGTGTTGATTTCCGTGAATCAACATACCCAACAAAATCTAAATCTGAGTACCCTGTTACCTCTAGATTGTCAGTGCATCTGTACGTAAGCATGTAATCTTTAGTCCCTTGAAAATACCTCAATACTTTCTTTGCAACTCTCAAGTGAATTAATTCTGGGTTACTTTGATATCTGCGTAACACTCCAACAGTAAATGCAATGTCTGGTCTTGTACAAACTTGAGCATGCATCAAGCTTCCGACTGTAGAAGTATATAGAATGGTTTTCATTTGTTCCCTTTCAAAATATTTTTTAAGGCATTAGTCCAAATTGAACCCATCTCCTTTCACAATGGGTGCTACATTAGGTGAACAATCTTTCATCCGAAATCTCTCTAAAACTTTATTAATATAAGTTTCTTGAGACAAACCAAAAACACCACAGAATCTGTCTCGTGTATCTTAATGCCAATGACATAAGACACATCACCCATATCTTTCATTTCAAAATTTTTAGACAGAAATTATTTCACATCATTTAACAAACCCCTATCATTGGTTGCAAGTAATATATCATCCACATATAATATAAGAAAACAAATTTTACTCCCACTAACCTTCTGATATATACATTGATCCATGACGTTTTCTTGAAAACCAAATGATGAAATAATATCATGGAATTTCAAATACCACTGGCAGGATGCTTGTTTCAATCCTTATATGTATCTTTTAAGCTTGCAAACTAAATACTCACCATTAATAGAGGAAAATCCTTCTAGTTGTTTCATATAAACCTCTTCCTCTAGGTCACCATTTAAGAAATCCATTTTCACATCCAATTGATGCAATTCTAAATCAAAGTGAGCAACCAATGCTAAAATTATACGAAGTGAATCTTTTGTGGACACAGGAGAAAATGTATATGTGTAATCTATTCCTTCCTTTTGAGTGAATCCTTTAGCAACGAGTCTTGCCTTGTATCTCTGAATGTTGCCTAATAAGTCTTTCTTTATCTTAAATACCCATTTGCAACCTATGAGTTTTTCTCGTTTAGGCAACTCAACAAGATTCCAAACATCGTTATTCTTCATAGAATTCATTTCTTTATTCATACCATTATACCATAAATTTTATTAATTGCACCTCATAGTTTGTGAAAAGGTTTTAGGATCATTTTTTGCTCCTATATTGTAGTCAAATTCTTGTAGATATACAACATAATCACTATTAATAGTTGATTTTCTTGTTTTAGATCTAATGTTGCACCAACATTCTCCTGTAGAGTCTATTATTCAACTGGTTGCTGAATGTTGTCAGGTAATTCCTGAATAACTGTATCTACTAGATTATCAAAAACTTATGGAATTTCTTGATTGTCATTTATATTTACAGTAGGCTGTTGAATTTCAATAGTTTGTTATACAACGTCTATTTGAACTTGAGGATCATTGTGAATGACAATCACCTTATTGTTTGAGGTGGAAGGTTGAGTACCCATATGATCATTATTAGAGATTGTATCTTGAAATTGATCCCTCCCACTAATCAAATCATTCTCATGAAATTTTGTATTTCTTGATTCCACAATTCTAGTGTGATATGATGGACAATAGAACCTATATCCCTTAGACTGTTCAATATATCTAATGAAATACCCACTCATAATCTTTGGGTTCAATTTCTTCTCTCGTGGATTATAAATTTTTACTTCAGACAGACATCTCCAAACACGTATATGTTGCAAACTTGATTTCTAACCTTTAAATAACTCAAATGGCATCTTTGGAACAACCTTAGTTGGTACCCAGTTTAATATATACACAGCCATCTTAAGAGCTTCAGTGCATAAGGACATGGGAAGTTTGGAGCTACTCAACATGCTCTGTACCATGTCTAATAATGCTTAGTTTCTTCTTTCTGCCACACCATTCTGGTCCAGAGATCTAGGCATAGTGTATTGGTTACAATTCCATTTTCTTGAAGATACCTCACAAATAGACCAGGTGTTTGTCCACCTTTAGTATATCTACCATAATATTCCTCACCTCTATCAGATCTCACGATCTTAATTTGCTTACAACATTTTTCTCTACTTCTACTTCGAACATTTTAAAAGCATATAGTGCTTCATTCTTGTTATGAAGCAAGAAGAGATACATATATCGTGAACAATCATATATAAATGAGATGAAGTATTTCTGACAATATGAGTCCATATCTAGACTACAAATGTATGTATGTATGATTTCTAATATGTATGAACTTCTCTTGGCACCTTTCTTTGATTTGTTAGTTTGCTTTTCCTTTATGCAGTCCACACAAATATCAAAATCAACTAAATCCAAAGTACTAAGTACTTAATCAGTCACCAATCTTTTAATTCTTTGTACAAAGATATGTCCTAATCTCCAATGCCACAACATAGAGGAATTTTCATTCATGACACAACATTTTGTTCTAGTACGAACATGTGTTACATTGTAAGAGGAATTTTCATCATGACACAACATTTTGTTCCAGTATGAACATGTGTTACATTGTAATAGGTATTATCTTATAAATTAAAATGGAAAAGACTATCAAATTATGTACCATTCCTAAAAAAAGCATATTTATAATGTAACTTTAAAGATTTATCTGAAAAATGAAAGGAATATCCAAACGGTACAAGTCTTGAAACTGAAATCAATTTCCTAAAGAAATTGGGAATATAAAATGTCTTTTCTAGTTTTAAAATAAAACTACTACATAAAATTAAATTGCAATCTCCAATAGCCTCCACACGTGAACATATCTTGTCTCCAGATAAGATATACTGCTCACTTCCCCTAGCTTCCTAGGGTTTTGCAAATCCTGCAACACATTTGTAATATGGATTGTACAACCAAAATCAATCCACAATGTGTTATGACAAACTTCATGTAACACCTACATACCCCCTAGAAGAATATATGGATGCCACACAAAACAGTACAAACAAACCAAAGCATTTGACATCTTCTTTAAAAACTAATTCAGATAAACATACATTGTATTGCATTACGAGATCTATTACAAACACAATACATTATACATATTGAACTTATCACAAACATGTCTTAAAACTCAATCCATCCTGTATTATAGCTATTACAAACCTTTCAACAAATTCAAACTGTTTCAATTATTAGAAACAACTCAAAAACAAACTCAAATATACATTTTATCAAAACAAAACTCAATCTTCTTTGGCCACTGTGGTTATCCTTGTCCTAGTCTTTAAACCCTTCTATCTGAACTTACATGGGGCAAATCCATCGTGCTAAGCATATAGCTTAGTGAGGAAAACTAAACATGATACATAATGGTAACTAACCCTAACAGTCATATGATAATGACATATGCAAATCAGATCACATATAAAAGTGCATTCCAAACAATAAGTATTTCATAACAGAATATGCCAAAACATGATATATTGGCTACAAGTAAATCTTACAATTATCAGAATAGAATATCATGATATCAGAATAGAACTTTTCTGTGTCAAAACTGTATCTAAATAAGTTATAACAAAACTTAATTATTTCAGAACATTGCTTAATTATAACTGAATTGACATGTAATAGAGTATAAAAAAAATTAACTTGCTAAATCTGTTTTACAGAAGTGGGTAACGAGACCAAAATAGGAGATACCTAATGATATCACAGAACAAGAGAGACTTATGTCTCGACACTGAAGTGTCCTTATCAGGAGACACCAAAGTGTCAATATCAGGAGAGATTTATGTCTCTGACACAGAAGTGTCATAATCAGGAGACATCGAAGTGTCGACACCTTAAATGTGTCCAGGAGCAACTGCTGACCCTTCTAGGTATGCCTATTTACCCATGACTAGGACTTGACAATTTTTCAAACAATCCTTTTCAAATTTCAGAATTTTTATGCAAACCTTACAAATACAAACATGTGTAATTTTGCATCAATAGAAAAGTTAAGTCATCAAACATTATGCATATGCACCCAATTAGCAAGCCCTTCCAATACAATCCCGACTATAAAACTCCTCGGGCAACTAATGGTTCAGTATTGTCACAATATTATAGCAGAAATTCCTAATTGACAATAATTCATATCAAATTCATAAAACATAAGCTTTAAGAGCTCATTCATTCATGATCACACCAAGCAATTCAACATTATGCTCATCATTAATAAACCCTATATCTTTTATATTATCAACTCCATTTATAAACCATAACTCAAACTCCTTTTTCTCCATTAATCTAACACCACCTAGGTTCATTATTAATATCAATTAAGTCTAATAAAACAAATTGTTAAAGTCTTAACCATATATATGTCAACCATTACACAACCAAGATTAGTTCAGATTTCTTGGGACAGGTTTTGGGTCAGATTTGTATGGCTATTTTGACATATAAAAAGAGATTTTTGGGCAATATGTTCTTCTAACAGAAAATTCCTTTATGTATTAAGTTTCTAATGACATCCAAATCATGCATTTTGGTTCAGTATTCTGCAAGTTATACCCAAAATATTGTAGATTATTCTCAAACAATGACAGAATCCTAAATTTAACTTCAGACCAAATTTCATCATCCTTTGGGACAGAAAAAATTTTCTATTCCTTCATGAAAGTTGTAGCAATATGTGTTTAGTTCGATTCACGATGAAAATCACTCCATTTGGATATCTACAGGTCAAGTTATAGCCAAAATACCGATGACTGTTTAGTGAAATCCGTTCAGTGAAACCAGTACCATTCATTCACATCTTACATCTTCAACAGCCTTACTCTAACACTCATCCTTTTCTCCACAATTCCACTTTATTCATGCCTCAACTAAATATGAAATTCATGTCCAAACCTCAACTCATTAACAAATCCATACATATTCTATCCAACCAAGCATCAAAATAATTCATATGATATTATGCAATCAAGATTAGTATTCACATGCCTTTTTTAACACAATTTCCTACTTCAATAAGCAAGCCACTCTAGCCTTTTAAGCAAATATCACAACTCTAAGATTAAGATGACCAAGATGACAGCGACATAGAAAATAGCAGAATCTAGCTCTCTTGGTGCAGTAGCATGTAAAGACATCAAGTGAAGATGATGATACAATAAGCAAGCAAAAATTCCAGGAGGTGTGAGTGAGAGAGAGAGTTTCGGTGGTGAGAGAACAAAAATGGTGAGGACTAAACCAACCAGAAACTCCAGTAGGAACTCATCTCCTCCAATTCTAGGTGTCAACATATTGTAACAACATGTGTCTTCTTGCATGTTCTACACTTGTCTCATTTAAAAGCTACCACACATCCACACAATATGTTGCCATTTGTCGCCAAGTAATTAGTCCACGTATAAACCATCAATAAACTATATTGATTTAGGCTGATTTTGACAAAATTGTCTTCATAAAAGTTGTATCTTATCCTCTTAGCTTTCTAATGATATAAAGTTTGTAATTTTTAGACATTGGAATCAAAAGATATGACACTTACAAGTTTGAGTGTCACACAGGGGTGCTGTGCTCGATTTGAACTTGTTAAAATCAATATAAACATGGGTTTTTAAGTACTTACAAGCCTTCTTTTCACTTAATCTTTACCTAAACCTTGCGTAATATATCCATGAAATATATTCCGAGACCCGGGCCCAACATTAATACCTTAAGTCTCTAATGAAGACAATAAATTCCCATTCTCTAAGTATGATTCATTAAACCATAATTTAAGACATATGCAATACATGCTCAATGAAACATTCCAACTAGGACACAATTTGGGGCCTTACACTTCAGCCATATTAGATTCAAAACAAACTAGTGAGATTATATTACCTTTGTTTTCAAACCATTCCTTACGTTTAACACAATCCTTCTTCATTTGTCCTTTCTTCTTACAAAAGAAGCAATTGGATTCCTTCTTAATGTCAACTTAGATAGGTATTTGACCTTTTCCCTTTAAGTTGGCTTGATTTTTCTTCTTGCCTTGAACAACCATATGTGCACTCTGCGAACTCTATCCCTGTTCCATAGATAATCTCCCTTCCTTTTAGACACACATGGTTATTAATTTATTTATTGACCACTTATCCTTATATGTATTATAAGAGATTTTAACGCATGGTGGTGGAAGGGTGTTCAAAATGTAATGCACGAGGAAAGAATCAGACATCTCTACCTTTAGTTTCTTTAACTGAGCCGCAATGTCCCTCATCTTTATGATATACTCACGCACACCTTGGACATCGATGAGTCTTATAGATGAAAACTTCATAATTAGGGTGCTTGTAAGTGCTTTGTCTGAAGCTTCAAACTGCTCATCAACAGCCTTCAGTAAAGCATGAACATTGTCATGTTGTTCCACAGAACCACAAATGCCAGCAAAAATTTTTGTTTTAATGAACATCACACTTAGGAGATTAGATTGCTTCCAACGTTCATAAAGCGCAATTTTAGCTATAGTGCTGGCCTCCGTTACCTTAGGTGGTTCGTCCTTCCGAATAGCATAATCAATGTCCATCCACCTCAGATGAAGAAGAATTCTCTTCTTCCAAATCTTATAGTTTTACCCCTTAGTTCAAGAATTTCACAATTATATCAAAGAAACTAATAGTTTACTGCATAAATTAAACATACTTGCTACTTATCAATAAATTGAGGCTATCAAACTATATATATATGTATTACCAATGTAAAACATATTTTAAAAGACATAAATCAAATGATATAAAAATTGCCTGTGGGTTAAATTTTTAATTCAAATAGATTTATGTTAAACTATATAATAAAATCATCAAATTATACACCAATTTCTAATATATGTGCGTAAATTAGAAAAATAATTTGATATTTCATCCTAATTAATTATTCAAATATAATAAAAATTCCTTTAGGATAAAATTTATTATACTAAAACAATTAATTACAATTCAAAGTCTCTAAATTTTACGTGATTAATTACATAAATATATAATTAGGGTTGCTATGGCTAAGCCATAATAATTAATGACTAAAAACTTTTTATCCATTATTATTATTCACAAGGCACAAAAAATAGATATAATAGTCACGAAATAATCTGTTGCATGATTAACAGTTATTCAAATATAATATCAACATGTAATATATACAGACATAAGCCATCAGTTCAAATAGTTAATGCTCACCATGCCCTCCCATGAGGGCACTGGTTCGAGGCCCAGCCATAACATCTCAACATATCTGATTGTTAAGAGCATAGCTAAAATATAAAATAACCTGGTCAACACCAACAGTTAAAACGACGCAATCCAACATCTGATTTTGATTTCAAAACACATATACAAAATGACGTAGTTTAATCTGTATGGATCTTCTTCAAACTCCAGTCAGGTCATAATGATCCAGGTTATGACCCATCAGAAGCTCCACAAAACCAGACCAAAAAACACCACAAACTATTTTTGAAATGTAGAAACGCTTCTAAATCACTTAATAGAAGATTTCTACTTTTAATCTAAAGAAAAACATCCAAAAACAATTTTAAATAGAAAGTTATCGAATCTTAAATCAATACAAGAAAACTGTCATTTCGCGACAGAAAATACTGATGGAAAACATAAATATTCTGTCGTTATCAAATATTACTGATGGACTGTACCGACAGACAAAAAGCATCGTAGAATCGGCCGTAGCTAAATTTACCGACGGTACAAGAATATTCTGTCAGTAAATTTAGCATTGGAGAATGATTTACAGTCGATAAATGTACCAAAAATGTACCGACTGTCACAATTGTTCCATCTGTAAATTAACGACGGGTTAAAAATTTTCCAACGCTAAATTTACCAATGGTAAGTTATTTAATCGTATGTAAATTTAGCTACGGAATGTTCTCCTACCATCGGTAAATGTACCAACGGTAACATATTTTTCGTCCATAAATTTGCTTAACAATTATCGATGGAATTTATCATCTGTCAGTATATTTTATTAATTACTGAAGGAATATGTCCTTCTACCGTCGATAATTAATAAAATATACCGACAGATGGTTATTTCTGTCGGTAAAGTTATTGCTTAATTTTTTTAAAAAAATATTTTCATTATATTTAAATTATAATTGATGCATAATTTTAATAGTTAAATATTTATAATATACATTTAATTTGGTTAAATAGAAATTTTGATTAATGATTAAAAATTAAAATATCTTAAATGATAATAAAAATGTTACATTGTAAATAATAAATATCTGTAATACAAACTAAATGACTAATACTACACTACTAATCAGAAGCTGGTGGATCGTCTGGTTGGTTCGGTGACTTACTACCCTTACCTTTCAATTCGTCCATCTCCTGACGGAGTTGAGCATACAGCAGCATTGATTGTTGTTGAGCTGCCATCGACTGTTGCAACTGTTCCAACGTCTGTTGCAATTGAGTCGATAGTGTTTGCACTGTGCTCTCAAGCACTTCCACTTTACTGTTGTTGGACCGCCTAGCAGATGCTGCTGTACTAGATGTGGAGGATTGCGAATAACAAGTATTCGCAAATG
>JAOQML010000002.1:11027017-11041257 GCA_027568935.1 Erythroxylum urbanii
GTTTCCGTCGGTAATGTGCGACGGACTTTGTTCCGTCGGTAGTATTCCGACGCAAATGCTGAATTTTCTTGTAGTGTTAGGCTTCTTGTATTGAATGCCTTTTATTCAGAATTATCTATGAAACAAGTGGGTAACTCGGATTTAGAAGAGAAGGGAATTCATATAAACATTGGATTTGACTTGCTTAAGTGAAGTAATTCCTAGATCAATCCACCGTTACAAATTTTAGTGTCCAATCCAATTAAAATCTGACACCTTAGCCAATTTTAGTCATTTGATTAAGTCTAGTCGTTTTTAATTCATACTTTGCATCTTGCATATTTCCTTGATTCGCTTATTTTATTTTATTTCCAAGTCAATCAACTCTTGATCGTCTGAGTAATTTTGCATCGTTTAATTTAATTATCTTGCGTGTTAGAATCCCTTGGGTACTATATCCGATTCTTACCATTTTATATTACTTGTCGACGAGGTACACTTGCCTCTAGTTAGTCTAGATAGAATTTTATTTATATTTCTTTGTTTAGATCATAACAAGTTTTTGGTGCCATTGTCAAGGATATCCCTTATTGTGAGTCATTAGATTAGCGGTATTAATTGTCTCATATTTAATTCTTGCTTTGTTGTTTATTTGCGTATTTTAGTTGTTTGCTTGATTCCTTTACTTCGATGTGTTTTGTTTCCATTCTTAGCTCTGTTATTATTTTCTTTTTATTTATTCCATTTTGTCTATGCTCATTCATGGTCAAAAACCTGAAAATTTACTACTATATACTGAGATTAAAAAAAACTACTCACAAGTTGCGCAAGAAAACCATATTGGCTCGGAATAATAACACAGAAAAAGGGATTAGAGAAGAGCAGTTTGCAAAAATGGAACAACATGATAAGGGGTTGATGGCACGTCCTGAAGAGAGAAGGGAGTTGACTATGATGGATTTGACTATGGGACACAACAATAAACCCATGCCTTCTATTATAAGGCCGACGATCACAGCTGCAAGTTTTGAGATTCCTCACAGCATTACATCTATGGTGAGAGCATCTCAATTTGGAGGATTACCTTTGGAGGATCCGAATACCCATTTGGAGACCTTTCTAGATATTTTTGATCTGTTCAAGCAGAATGGAGTATCGGATGATGCGGTGAGATTAAGATTATTCCCATTTTCTTTAAGGGATAAGGCCAGAGCATGGTTAGCCAATTTGCAGTCAGGATCGATTACTACATGGGATGAGATGATGAAATTATTTCTGGCTAAATTTTTTCTTCCTGCAAAGGTTACAAAGATGAAGAATGAGATCATTTCCTTCGTCCAATATGA
This sequence comes from Erythroxylum urbanii, assembly GCA_027568935.1. Classification (NCBI taxonomy): domain Eukaryota; kingdom Viridiplantae; phylum Streptophyta; class Magnoliopsida; order Malpighiales; family Erythroxylaceae; genus Erythroxylum; species Erythroxylum urbanii. Next base: position 11,028,343 of record JAOQML010000002.1, read on the forward strand.
AAATGAAAGCCTATATGAAGCGTGGGAGCGATTTTGAGATATGTTGACACAGTGTCCTAGTCATGGGTTCTCCACATGGCAGCAGGTTAACACTTTTTATATAGGAATGACCCCATCGACCAGGAGTGTCATAAATGCTGCAACAGGAGGTAGTTTAATAAGAAAGACACCAGATCAAGCTTACAGGTTGATTGACGAGATAGCCACTAGCAACTTTTAGTATCATACAGAAAGACATCCCAGACGACCTATAAGAGCTCATGTAGTGAACAATACAATGACTTTATTAGCTTAGATGGATGTTTTGATGAAGAAGCTGGATAATCTGATGCACAGTGTGAGAGGAGGGGTTAGTTCTTCATTGAGGAGTTATGTTATATACGAGCATTGTGGTGGAGATTCCCATGCATCTTCTGAGTGTCAAGTTGGAAATCATTTTGGTCAAGAGACAGAAGAGGTCCATTATGTAGGCAATTATAACAGATAGAGAGGGGATCCATATTCTAACACCTACAACCCAAGGTAGAGGAATAATCTAAACTTCTCTTGGCGGAACGATTAGATGGCACAACCACAATCATCTAATGTTCAGAGATAGCCACTTCTAGGTTTTAAGGCTCCTAATCCTGTGCCGCCTGAGAAATCCAATCTCGAAGAGCTACTTTTGAAGTACATCTCCACCACTGAGGTTATGATGCATAATCAAGAATCCTTTATCAGAAATTTGGAGAATCAGATGAGCCAGATTGTAAGTTTATTGAAGGAAAGACCTTCAGGTTCATTGCCTAGCACTACTGAGGCTAACCTGAGAGAACATGCAAAGGCAATCTTAATAAGGAGTGTTCGACAGCTTGAGGAAGTTAAGGAGAAGTAGAAGGATAAAGAAGTGGAAAAGAGTGAAGAAGAAGAGAGACTGGGCAGTAACAAGGAGGATCATCCAAGGTTATTTGCTGACCCCATCACACATCCGGTAAGACCTTAGATTCCTTATTCTAGGTTAAAAGGAACGCAATTAGATAAGTAGTTTGATCGTTTTCTCGAGATATTTAAAAAGTTGCACATAAATATTTCTTTTGTTGAGGCCATAGCACAAATGCCTTCTTATACTAAGTTTTTGAAAGAAATTTTGTCTAATAAGAGGAGGCTTGAGGAATATGCCGTGATGAAGCTAAATGAGAAGTGTTCGACCATATTGTTGAAAAAGTTACCATCGAAGCGTAAGGATCTAGGGAATTTTACTATTCTTTGTGTTATTGGTGAATTGCATATAGATAGGGCTTTAATAGATTTGGGTGCAAGTATTAACTTAATGCCACTTTCTATTTTCAGGAAGTTAGGATTGGCAGAGCCCAAACCTACTACTATTTTGCTTCAGCTAGCAGATAGGTCCATCACTTATTTGAGGGGAATCATTAAGGATGTATTGGTCAAGGTGGAGAAGTTCATCTTCCAGATGGATTTCTTAGTCCTTAACATAAAGGAAGATAGAGACATACCCATCATTCTTGGGAGACCTTTCATGCCCACTGCACGGACCATCATCGATGTGCAATGTGGAAAGCTCATCTTGAGACTTGAAGATGATGAACTAGTGTTTGATGTGTTTAATACTATGAAGCATCCTTATACTCTTGACTCTTGCCATTTTATTGATATTTATTCTTCTGATGCTGATGATTCTTTTATTGTTTGTACAGGTTTGTTGGAAGGGTGAACGCAAGGAATGATCGAACAATTAGGGGAAGAATTGTAAGAAGAGTTGGAGGATATTGGAGTTAAGTTGGAGCAGGTATACTGGACACATTATAGAGCATACGAGCCTTTCCAACGTCGAACCAAGCTATTTCTAAAGCCTTCAATTGAAGAGCCTCCTTCTCTTGACCTTAAACCTCTTCCGAGCTATTTGAAGTATGTTTATCTTAACCCACCTGAGCATTTACCAGTTATCATTTCTTCTTGTTTGTCAGGTGCCACGGAGGAGCAGCTGTTGGGGGTACTGTGGGACCACAAGAAGGCCATTGGGTAGTCCATTATAGATATTAAGGGTATAAACCCTTCCTTTTGCATGCACCACATTTTCATGGAGGATGGAAGCAAAGCGATGGTGCAACCCCTGAGAAGACTTAACCCACACATGAAGGAGGTAGTGAAAGATGAGGTAGTAAAGCTTTTAGATGCAGGTATTATCTACTCCATTTCTGATTCTTGTTGGGTTAGTCCTGTATAGGTGGTGCCAAAGAAGGAGGCACGCTGTGATTGAAAATGAGAAAAAGGAGTTAATAACCACTAGGAAGGTAGCTGGGTGGAGAATATGCATAAATTATAGGAAGTTGAATGATGACACCAGGAAAGATCATTTTCCTTTACCTTTCATTGATCAAATGATTAAGAAATTAGTTGGACATGACTTTTATTGTGCCTTAGATGGATATAGTGGATATTTGCAGATTCTGGTAGCCCCGAAAGATCAAGAGAAAATAACTTTTCATGTCCTTATGGTATATTTGCTTATAGATGCATGCTATTTGGGTTATGCAATGCTCCAGCTACATTTCAAGATGTATGATAGCTATTTTTTTCTGATATGCTTGAATCTTGAATTGAAATTTTCATGGATGACTTCTCTGTGTTTAGTACTTTATTTGATGCATGCTGGATAACTTAAAGAAAGTCTTGATTGGGTGTGAAAAGACCCATTTAGTGCTTAATTGAAAAAAATGTTATTTCATGGTACAGGAGTGCATTGTTTTAGGTCACAAGATTTCTAACAAGAGTATACAGGTAGACCCAGCAAAAATTAATGTCATTAAGAAACTTCCACCACTAAACAATGTTAGATCCATTAGAAGTTTCTTAGCCATGCTAGTTTTTATCATAGGTTCATTAAGGATTTTTTAAAATTGCTAAACCTTTGACTGAGTTGATTGAAAAAGATGTTGTGTTTGCTTTTGATGATAAATGTTTAACATCTTTTTAATTGTTAAAGGATATGCTTGTAATTGCACCTGTTCTTATATCTCCTGACTGGTCTCTTCCTTTTAAAATAATGTGTGATGCAAGTGATTATACAGTTGGTGTTGTTTTAGGCCAAAGACGAGGTAAGACCTTTCATCCCATTTGTTATGCAAGTAGGACACTGAACATCACACAACGCCATTATACCATCATAGAAAAAGAGATGTTCGCGGTTGTGTTCACTTTTGACAATTTTCGCTCATATTTAGTTTTGTCTAAAGTGATTGTGTATACTGACCATACAGCCTTGAAATACTTGATGACAAAACCTGATGCTAAACCAAAACTAATTCGTTGGGTGTTACTTTTGTAGGAGTTTGACATTGAGCTGAGGGATAAGAAGGGAGCCGAAAATTTTGTAGCTGATCACTTGTCAAGGTTAGATGAAGTTGCCATGGATAGTGCAACAAACGACATTCAGGAGACTTTTCCTGATGAGCATCTGATGGTTATGACAGTCACTCCTTAGTTTGCAAACTATGTAAACTACCTTGCTGGTAATATCTATCCCCCTAATTTTTCTTAGGCTCAAAAGAAAAAAAAATTGTCTGAGGTAAGACACTATCTTTGGGATGATCCTTTGCTTACAAGATTTGTGTGGATGGTATTGTTAGGCGTTGCATTCTTGAAGAGGAAATGTCCTTAGTATTGCATCATTGTCATTCTAGAGAGGCAGGGGGACATTATGGTGCATCTAGGACAGCTCATAAGGTTTTGGAGTGTGGTTTCTATTGGCCCATCTTATTTAGGGATGCATTTGCATTTGTCAAGTCTTGTGATAGGTGTCAAAGGGTTGGGAACATTAGTAAGAGACATGACATTCCATTGACTAACATTCTTGTTTGCGAGGTTTTTGATGTTTGGGGCATAGACTTTATGAGACCATTCCCTAAGTCTTTCTCCAATCAATATATATTGGTTGCGGTTGATTATGTTAGCAAGTGGGTGGAAGCAGAGGCATTGCCCACAAATGAGGCTAGAGGTGTCGTTAAGTTTTTGAAGAAGAATATTTTTACACATTTTGGCACACTTAGGGCTATCATTAGTGATGGGGGGGTTGCATTTTTGCAACAAACTTTTTGATTCATTATTAGCTAAGTATGGGATGACTTATAAGGATGCTACTCCATACCACCCCCAAACTAGTGGGCAAGTTGAAGTCTCAAACAGGGAATTAAAGAAAATACTAGAGAAAATTGTTAATGCTTCTAGGCAGGACTGGTCTTTAAAGCTAGAAGATGCACTTTGGGCATATAGGACCGCATTTAAGACACCCATAAGCATGTCACCATTCAGGATAGTGTATGACAAGTCTTGTCATCTTCCAGTTGAGTTAAAGCATTGTACAAATTGGGCTACCAAATTTCTTAACTTTGATTTGTCTTCTACAGGTGCTAAGAGACTTATGCAACTTTATGAGCTTAAAGAGTTTCGTTTGGATGCTTATAAAAATTCGAAGTTGTATAAGAAGCGTGTGAAGAAGTGGCATGACAAGAAGATCCTCCACTGAGACTTTGAGGTAGGCGACCAGGTATCGATCTACAACTCTCATCTTCGTCTTTTTCTAGGGAAGCTTAAGTCAAGGTGGTATGGCCCATTCAAGGTGATCCAAGTCCTTCCTTTTAGGGTCCTTAAGGTAAAGCGAGAAAATGAAAACCCCTTCAAGGTAAATGGACAATGAGCTAAATTGTATATGCCCAGGTTTGTGGATAATTCTGAGGAGCGATTGTCTCTTCATGACACTTCGCCTCCTTGATCACAGTGCATGCCGTTCAGTAGGACTGTAGTTTTTCTTCTTTTTTTCCTTGTTTTCTTTGTGTTTCTTTCTAGTTGAATACGTTTCTTTGAGTTGTTTTGAGTTTTCTTTAAGGTTTGCGTGGTTAGTGGCAAGAAGTTCTTGGTCGATTCTTTTTTAGGGAAGTTTCTTCTCCCTCTTTTCCCTTCTTTGTGTTTGATTGTTAAGTACTTGAAAATTAGGGACGATGTTTATATTAAGTGTGGGGGGATTAAGATTATGTGCATGCTGATGGTTAATGTTGAGAGATACACACCTGAATGATTGCTACTCTTTTGGTAGCTAACTTGGGTCCCATTTTTGATGAATTTGACCATACGATTCTGTCAAAGTAGTTGGATGGAGAATTGAGTTGTATGCGTGAATTTGGATTCGGCAGCTTAAGAGGATAGTGAACCATGTGAATCGATTGAAGTAGTTAATTGCATAAACTTAGTCAATAACTGATGTTTGAGTGATGAGGCAATGCATGGAGTTTTGATGGATTTTCATTTAAGCACATATGAGGTCTTGAGCTATATGACTACATCTTATAGTCATTTATTTCCTTTGTTGTGTGTGATGCTTTTCTATGTAGATTACCTTCAGAACTTGCTTTGAACCTGTTTGATACTACTAGTTGCATGCCTTATGGATATGATAAAGGCCTTCTTTGTTTTTAACCTTTGGCTTAAATGACCCACCAAGTCATTTTTCCCTTACTACCCCCCTTTGAGCCTTTATCCTTGTTTGTTTTCGTATTAATCACACCGCATTGAAACCTGAAAACTTTTTAGCCTGACCCTTTCACAAGTTGAATGAAGTACTAAGTATTTGATGTCCTTAATTTAGGAACTTTTGTTTTATATGCTATTCTGAGATGTTTTAGAGGTACATCTACTCAGTTGTTGTTGAGTTGTGCTACTACTATCTTCTTTTATATTTAGTGTTATGCAAAAAAGGAGAAAAAACAAAAAAAAAAGAAAAAAGAAAAAAAATCAAACAGTAGCATTGAATAGCAATAAGTAATTGTAGTCCTATGTTTCTGTTTGCACATCTCAGAATTTCTTTTTGATTGTCCAACATTACTTAGTGCTTTGTGAATGCTTGTGAGTAGCCTTTGCCCTTTTTATATTACCTTAACCGAAGCCCCATTACAACCTTTAATAAAAGCCCTTTTGATCCATGATGACATATACTCTATGTAGTAGAAAATGGGTGAATTTGCAAGCCTATGGTAGTGTAATTTCTTAAAGGAAGCTTTGAGTGAAACACAACCCTTATACACTTGAGTGATATGAGTGAATATCACGAAGAAGGTCCATTTTAATTTTATGCTTGCTTTTGATCAAGGATATCTACCTTTGATTTTGTTTATGTGCATTAATGAAAAGATTATGACATATGTATTAGCTTGATACTTGAGTTTGCCAAAGTTTAAGGGATTGCAAGCACTTGATTTTTGTTGAAAATGAAACGACATAATATGTTGGTTGTGATCTAAGTAAGTTACTTGAGGACAAGCAACAATTCAAGTGTGGGGATGTTGTTAATGGGCATTTTCTATTGATTTTAGATATATAATTTGCTAAACTTTTGTCCATTTAATGTTTAAATTTCACTAATTAAGAGTTATTTGTTTTAATTCTAGGTACATACTAAATTTGGGACCTTTAAAAGCCTAAAGCTAGAAAAGCTCTAAATAAAAAAAAGAAAGTGTCAACGTTTTGGTCACCCAAAACGTTAACGTTCTTGGTGGCTGGAAAAAGAGGAGGCTTTGCGTGGAAAGGTGGAAGGAAGTGGACCAAGAAGTTAAATTGTCACATCTAAAAATAAGGAAAAAAAGTTGCAACAGTAAAAAAAAAAAGAAACCCTTATAGTATCATTCTCACAAATAGAAACAAGAAGCATTGGCGGCGGCAGACAAAGGAGAGCGTGAGATGATGGACATTTAATGCATAAGAGACAAAAGAATATAGCTAGCGGAGAAGAGAAGAGAGCAGTTCGAGGGCGTGATTGGGCGTAAAGGAGGTGGACCAAAAACTTTGATAAAAACCATCATCAATACAGAGAAAAGGAGAGAGTAGCTGGAGGGTGTAAAGAGAAGAGAGCGAAGGTAGTAGTTATGCGTGAATAGGAGAAGATAGCGTGAGCAGTGGTAATGCGTCAATGGAAGGAGAGAGCTAGAGCCGAAGATAGAATAAGAACCAACACCTTTTTCAATCCCAATAGCCACAGTTTTGCTGGGATTTAATTTGTTTTTATTCCTTATTTATTTTATTTTTTATGGATTTAATCAATGCAATTATATATTATGACCATGATTTGTGTTGCATTGATGAATATGCATAAGTTGTTTTAGTTGAGGATAGGATTGATATTGGATGAGGACAATTTTTGTGGTATTGGTTTTTGCTTGATTGAATGCATGTTTAGTCCTAATTTAGCTTGATCACCTAAATCAAGGCCTAGATGATTGAATGCCATAACAAATGGGATTTAATTTGTCGAAAAATTAATCAAGCAATATACTTGAGACTAAAGTGTAGACCAACCTTAGGATCTTGTGTGAGGATGCCTATGATTAATGAACTTAATTTTAGGGTTCTTGTATTGAATGCCTTTTATTCCGAATTATCTATGAATCAAGTGGGCAACTCAGATTTAGAAGAAAAGGGAATTCCTATGAACATTGGGTTCGACTTGCTTAAGTGAAGTAATTCCTAGATCAATCCACTGTTACAATTTTTAGTGTCCAATCCAATTGAAATCTGACACCTTAGCCAATTTCTATCATTTGATTAAATCTAGTCGTTTTTAATTCATACTTTGAATCTTGCATATTTCCTTGATTCACTTATTTTATTTTATTTCCAAATCAATCAATTCTTGATCATCTGAGTAATTTTGCATCGTTTAATTTAATTATCTTACGTATTGGAATCCCTTGGGTATGATATCCGGTTCTTACCGTTTTATATTACTTGTTAACGAGATACACTTGCCTCTAGTTGGTCTAGATAGAATTTAATATATATTGCTTTGTTTAGACTGTAACAACGTTCTCTTATAAATAAAAACTTGATGTCGATGTGTATACTTCGACTACCACTCTTATTGTTTTTAGCTAGAAAAACAGAAGTTGAATTGTCAAAATATATGCTCAATGGCCTAGAAATGGAATCCACAAGTCTAAGCCTATATATGGAACTCTTTAGCCATACATCATGTGATGTAGCCTCAAAATAAGAAACAAACTCAGCCTATATGGTGGCAATAGTAGTCAAAGACTACTTAGCACTTCTCTAAGATATAACTCCATTGGCAAACATGAAGATATAACCAAAGGTTGATTTTTGTGAATCAACACACTCAGCAAAATCTGAATCTGAGTATCCTGTCACCTCCAGATTGTCGGTGCATCTATATAGATATGTCAAAAAGGGCCCAGCCTAGCCCGATTTTGACCTGGGTTGACTGGGACAAGGCTTGGCTGCAGGGTAACCATGGTCGGCCTGGCAGGGCTATGGGCCAAGGGCGGCCCACCCGTGGCCCATCGAGTCATGGGTCAGTCAGCTCGTGGTCGGGCCAGGCTATAGACTGTCAACCCGTGGTGGGGCTGGGCCACGGGCCAACCCATTCTAGCCCAGCCCGACCCATTGAAATCTCTATATTTGTACATAAACATGTAAACTTTGGTCCCTTGAAGGTACCTTAATACTTTCTTTGTAGCTCTCCAGTGATCTAATCCTGGGTTATTATGATATCTGCCTAACATTCCAACAGCAAATGCAATGTCAGGTCTTATATAAACCTGAGCATACATTAGGCTTCTGACTGCAGAAGCATATGAAATGTTTTTCATTTTTTTCCCTTTCAAAATCATTTTTACGGCATTGGTCCAAATTAAACCTATCCCCTTTCACAATGGGAGCTACACTAGGTGAACAATCTTTTATTCGAAATCTCTCTAAAACCGTATTAATATAGGTTTTTTGAGACAAACCCAAAACACCATGGAATCTGTCTCAATATATCTTAATGCCAATTATATAATACGCATCACTCATATCTTTCATTTCAAAACTTTTGGAGAGAAATTGTTTCACATTATATAACAAACCCCTATCATTGGTTGCAAGTAATATGTCGTCCACATATCATCATCACACCCAGTCTGAAGTCCTGTAATAAAGCAGGGTCTAGGGAGGTCTGATAGTACGCATCCTTACCCTACATAGTAGAGAGGCTATTTCCGGTAGACCCACATGCAAATGTGACAATAAAAGAGTGATGCAGCTTAAAGAGTAAATAAGTAAAAGTGGCATGCTAAAAGATTATGTAAATAAAAATACAACAAATACATAAATAAATAAAGAATAAAGAATAAAATATAAAATATAACCAAAGAATATACCTGATATGGTGTCTAGATTTGCTAGTACCTGCAAAATAAAAAATAAACAAAGGATATACCTGATATGAAGTCCAAATCTGCTAGTACCTGATAAGCTGCAAAGTCTAGCTCTTCTTGTCTCTAATCAAGCTAGGAGTTCTTGCTTAGAAACCCTGAGGGTTTGACAATCCTATGGTTTTAGACAGACTCGCGGGATCTTTCCCCGTACACCTATCTTGAAAGGACAAGTTGTAGGCCCGAAAACCTTGTCCAAGACTTACAACTAGAAAAGACAAAAAGGATATTGGGTTGGACTTCCTATGTGGTACTATGTAGCGCGAGCATTAAAGTAGACATTTCCTAATAACTTACTCAACTGTTTTGGTGAACCTTAAAGGGTATCTTTTACCCTTATCCGATCACGCCAGACTTTTCTATTTCTAGCCATTGCCTCAGTAAGGGCAAACTCTGACATATCTTTCTTGATCACTTCCCTCTAATTCTTGTAAGGCCTTCCTTTTCTCCTCTTGTAGTCACTAAGGGTTATTTTCTCACAGCATCGTACCGGGGCATCAGAGGGCCTCCTGTGCACATACGCAAACTATCTAAGCCTGGTCTCTCTCAACTTGTCATCCATATATAATACAAGAAAACAAATTTTACTCCTACTAACTTTTTACTATATACATTAATCCATGATATTTTCTTCAATATTAAATGATGAGATAATATTGTGGAATTTCAAACACCATTGGCGGGAAACTTGTTTCAATCCATATATGAATCTTTTAAGCTTGCAAACCAAATGCTCACCATTATTAGAGGAAAATTCTTTCGATTGATTCATACAAACCTCTTCCTTTAGGTCACCATTTAAGAAAGTCGTTTCACATCCATTTGATACAATTCTAAGTCAAAGAGAGCAACCATTGCCAAAATTATAAGAAGGAATCCTTTTTAGACACAGGAGAAAATGTATTTGTGTAATTGATTCCTTCCCTTTGAGTGAATCCTTTAGTGACGAGTCTTGCCTTGTATCTCTCAATGTTACCTAATGAGTCTTTCTTTATCTTAAATACCTATTTGCAACCTATAGGTTTTGCTCTTTTAGGCATCTCAACAAGATCCTAAATATTGTATTCTTCATGCAATTCATTTCTTCCTTCATAACATTGTACCATAAATTTGTTTCATTTCAACTCATAGTTTGTGAAAAGGTTTCAGGATCATTTTTGTCTCCTATATTGTAGTAAGATTCTTGTAGATATATAACATAGTCGCTAGTAATAGTTAATTTTCTTATTATAATAGATTTCCTTAGTGTTGCACCAACATCCTCCTGTAGAGTATATTGTTCAACTGGTTACTGAGTGTTTTCAGGTAATTCCTGAATAACTAGATCTACTAGATTATCAGCAATTTATGGAACATCTTGATTTTCATTTATGTTTAGTTAGGTTGTTGAATTTCAACAGTTGGATGTACAACGTCTATTTGAACTTGAAGATCGTTATGAATGACAATCACATTATTATTTGAAGTGGAAGGTTGAGTATCCATATGATCATTATCAGAGAATTTATCTTGAAATTGTCCCTCCAACTAATCAAGTCATTCTCTAGAAATTTTGCATTTCTTGCTTCCACAATTCTAGTGTGATGTGATGGACAATAAAACCTATACCCTTAGACCTTTCGACATATCCAATGAAATACCCACTTATGGTTTTTGGGTCTAATTTCTTATATTGTGAATTATAAATTCTTATTTTAGACGGACATTCCCAAACATGTATACGTTGCAAACTTGGTTTCCATCCTTTAAATAACTCAAATGGCATATTTAGAACAACCTTGGTTAGTACCCGATTTAATATATACATAGTCGTCTTAAGAGCTTCAGTCCACAAGGACTTGGGAAGTTTATAGCTACTCAACATGTTCCGTATCATGTCCAATAATGTTTGGTTTCTTCTTTCTGCCACACCATTTTGTTCCGGAGATACAGGCATAGTATATTGGGCTACTATCCCATTTTCTTGAAGATACCTCACAAATAGACCAAGTGCTTGTCCACCTTCAATATATCTACCATAATATTCCCCACTTCTATCAAATCTCACTATATTAATTTGCTTACCGCATTGTTTCTCTACTTCAACTTTGAACATTTTAAAGCATCTAGTGCTTCATTCTTGTTATGAAGCAAGTAGAGATACATATATCGTGAACAATAATCGATAAATGAGATGAAGTATTTATGACCATAGGAGTCCATATCTGGACCACATATATCCATATGCATGATTTCTAATATGTCTAAACTTTTCTTGGCACCTTTCTTTGATTTTTTGGTCTGCTTTTCCTTTATGCAATCTACACAAGTATCAAAATCAACAAAATCCAAAGTACCGAGTACTTTGTCAGTCACCAATCTTTTAATCCTTTCTATGGAGATATGTCCTGATCTCTAATGCCACAACATGGAGAAATATTTATTCATGACACAACGTTTTGTTTTAGCATAAACATGTACTGCATTGTAATAGGTATTATCTTGTAAATTAAAAGGGAAAAGGCCATCAAACAATGTAAGATTTATAATGTAACTTTAAAGATTTGTCTAAAAAATGAAAAGAATAGTCAAATGGCACAAGTCTTGAAACTGAAATCAATTTCCTAGAGAAATTGGGAATATAAAATTTCTTTTCTAGTTTTAAAATAAAACCAGTACATAAAATTAAATTGCAATCTCCAATAGCCTCCATATATGAATGAATCTTGTTTCCAGATAAGATATACTGCTCACTTCCTGCAACACATTTTTAATATAAACTGTATAATCAAAATTAATCCACCATATGTCATGACAAACTTTAGTCATATTAAATTCAAAACAAACTATTGAGATTAGATTACCTTTCTTTTCGAACCATTCCTTACGTTTGACACAACCCTTCTTCATGTGTCCTTTTTTCTTACAAAAGAAGCACTTGAATTCCTTCTTAATGTAAGCTTGGGTAGATATTTGACCTTCTCCCTTTGAGTTGGATTGATTTTTCTTCTTTCCTTGAATAACTAGATGTACATTCTGCGAACTCTCTCCCTGTTCCATCGACAATCTCCCTTCCTCTTGTACATACATAGTCATTAATTCATTTATTGACCACTTATCCTTATGTGTATTATAAGAGGTTTTAAAGGGTTCGTATGGTGGTAGAAGGGTATTCAAAATGTAATGCACGAGGAAAGAATCAGACATCTCAACCTCTAGTTTTTTTAACTAAGTCGCAATGTCCCTTATCTTTATGATGTGTTCATGCACACCTGGGACACCAGTGATTTTAGGAAACTGGGTCAAGATCTAATCCCGACTGTAACAGAATAATTACAAAACTTTTTTGCAATCTTTGATTTCTCAAAAAGCAAAATCTCTTTAATTCTATAAAATGATTAACACAAATCATAATAAAGAGGAAACTTAATCCGTACCTTATTTCGAAGCTTGATCTTTATCTTGTCATATCCCTCGAACTGTTCCCAAAACCGATCTGTTTCAACCACCGTAGTTGCATAAATTTTTGGCCTCTAACGGTATCCACATAATGAGTTGAGAGAACTCTGTAACTTTTACAGAGAGGGTTAAGCAAGAAATGCTAGCTCCATAGAGCTTAAGCCTATTTATAATAAGCTTTGGACGTTTTAGTAATTTAATTGAAATTAAATTCTAA
>JAOQML010000002.1:11041357-11052020 GCA_027568935.1 Erythroxylum urbanii
TTAATTTGATCAAGCAGTGGATCTCAGAAACTATAAGCATGAGACGTTTAGAGTTAACATGTCGATGCTTACTAAGAGTAGTAAGTATATTAGATGACCCGCAATGGGATTGTTATATGGATGATCTATCAAATGTCAATAATTGATCTCATCATAGCAATGGTGCAAATATCCTTAGACTTGAGGTACTCAAGGATATCTTAGATATTAATCCTGTGCTTTGATATCATTCCTTGTTAATTCAAGACGAGGTCGCTCTTAGGGAGGTGATTGGATATAGTTATTGGTATTCGAAGGTAATTGGGTAGCTATTAAAGGATTCACCACTCTTAATAGAAGAAGATGATACCCACAACCTTATGTTGGGGTCATTACTCAGGAGTCTTTGACTAGAGTAATTATGTGTCATGAAGAGAGTCTTCAAAGACATTTAGAATAATGAGATACCAGGACAAGAACTAATATCACTTGGACTAGATGTGTTGTAGTCAGTTTAGTGGGAGTTGACATATAGCCCATAGTCCGAACCAAGTGGGGTATAGTATAATAAAAGGACGAATTGCATGATAATTATCAATGGAAAGGTTCGTAAGTCGAAAAATTAACTATCAAAGAGTTCATGTATTCTGGTAAATTGGCATCTTGAAACTCTTTATGATTTGCTTGAGTTAAGAGTTAATTCAAGTGGCATGAAATCATACATGATTTGCTCGAATTAATACTTGATTCAAGTGCCTAAAATAACCAGGAACTTTACGCATAAAAGATCGGATGAAAAACAAAGTGTATATGGTTGTTTTTAAGTAGGCCACCGTGACCAAAGGCAAGGCTAATTTTTAAGTAGGCCATGATCGTGGCTTTGGTCATGATCGTGTCGATCGTGACTGAAGCCTCGATTGATGATACGTAAGTGAGTTCTTCACTTATGTGTAAGAGGTTAGAACTTGTTCTTACACACTTAAGTGAGAGGATAAGGGCTCTAGAAGAGTTCTAGAGTGAGAGAGAGGTGTCTTGAGTCTTATTCATGCAATTGTTCTATGAATCAAAGTGCACATAATAAGAGTTTTGATCTTTCTTTTCATTTTGAGCATCTACTTGAACTCATCTAGTTTGGTGCTCAAATCACCCTTACATCTTGTTTCTTCTTCATCTTTGCGTGTTCTTGGGTGATCAAGGAAATGTTTGGTGTTTGCAACAACCCCAACAAGGAGAAGAAACAAAAGGTACAAATGTTTTAAATTCTGTGTTTTTATAAATCTTATGCATGTATGTGTGATTATGGCTTTTTGGGGTTGCCATGGTGTTGAAATTTAGATTTCGACACTTCCGTTGTATTCTCGAGCATGTGATGCATGTATACATGGCTAACTCAACAATAATAAGTGCGAGGAAAGAAATCCCATACTCTTTGCCTCCTTCCAAGGTCAGGAAGATTTTGGAAAAACAGACATAAATGTATTGGTGATATATCGAAGAGGTAATTAACGCAGAAGAGCCTGTCGTTCTACTCAAGGATATATAGCCACCAAAACTTGATCATCAATACATGTAAAAGAGTGCGATGAGAAAATTGGAAAATTCTAGAGCAGAAAGAAAAAAGAGTAACTTACCTTAAGACGTATCTTCCTATGTAAAGCTTGTTTCTTTCTAGTCTCCCTCACTTCAAATCATTTCTATACTTGCCGCAACTTTTTGTATACAGCTGTTGCCCCCAATTGCTCAAAGATGGCTTCTAGCTTTGTAAGAATAGACTATCACCAAGATCTATAGATTGAATGTTTATGTAAAAAGAAAACACGATGGAAAGAATAAAAAAAACACACAGAATTTACATGAAAACCTTAAATATGAGAGAAAACTATGGGCAGAGGAGGAGAGCTTCACTATAAAAAAGGATGAATACAAAGGTAGAGAGTTTAGGGGGGCTTACAAAATATTACTTTCTTACCCTAGCATAAAACAAGATATATAAAGTAAACATTAATTTCAAGTGGGCCCAATGTGAGCTATAATTTAATTTTTCCACAACTGTTGCGTGCGAACTTTTCAAGCCAGACTAAAATAGAATTCAGGTCACAAACTTTAACAATCTTCACCTTGACATAAATTCTATCATAAGAAGTCTTCAACCTTCAAAATAAAAAACTATCCAACTCTTCCACTAAAAGCCCTTAAGGGCTAATCTCAATAAGCAATATTAACCAAGTCTAAATAGTGCTCAAACTTGGTCACTAGAAGTGCCTTAGTCATCATATCTGTTGGATTATCATAGGTACTAACCTTCTTTAGAACAATATCACCACGAGCAATGACCTCACGAACAAAATGATAACGAACATCAATATGTTTTATTCTCTCATGAAACATTTGATCCTTAGTGAGGAAGATAACATTTTGACTATCACAAAAAATCATGGTAACTTACATATCTTGACAAAGTTCAACAAATAAGCCTCTCAACCAAGTAGCTTCTTTAAAGGCCTTCGTAATTGCTATATACTCAGCCTCAATGGTAGACAAGGCCACATTGGTCTGTAAAGAAGCTTTCCAACAGATAGCATAACCATTACTAGTAAACACGTATCTTGTAATCGATCTTCTCTTATCAAGATCACCTGCAAAATCAGAATCAACATACCTAATAATCCCATCTCTAGTTCTCCCAAATTCCAAACAAACATTAGCAGAGCCACGCAAGTATCTCAAAATCCACTGAATTGTTTTCCAAAGCTCTTTACCTGGATTTTCCATGTATCTACTAACTGTACTAACAACATACAATAAATCTGGGCGTGTGCATACCATAGCATACATAAGAGATCCAACTTCACTAGAATATGGGACTCGCAACATGTAATCAATATCTTCATTTGATTTAGAAGATTAAGTAGATGAAAGTCTGAAATGTGCAACTAATGGGGTAGTAACAGGTGTTGCATTTTGCATATTGAATCTATGCAAAACTTTTTCAATATAACCCTTTTGGGTTAAATAAAAATTACCTATATTTCTGTCTCTCAAGATATCCATGCCAATTATCTTCTTTGCTGCAACCAAATCTTTCATCTCAAACTCTCTACTAAGCTGGGCTTTCACCTTTAATATTTTTGATTTATCGTTGGTTGCTATCAACATATCATGGACGTATAAGAGTAAATAAACAAATGACCAATCAATGGCCTTTTTATAATAGACACAGCTATCGTAATTGCATCTTCTAAAATCTTGAGTAATCATGAATGAGTCAAACATCTTATACCATTGTCTAAGTGACTGTTTCAAACCATATAGGGACTTTTTCGACAGACACACATGATCCTCCTTCCCTGTAGCTACGAAACCCTCTGGTTTTTGCATGTAGATGTTCTCCTCAAGTTCTCTACATAAGAATGTTGTTTTAACATCTAACTACTCAAGCTCAAAATCATACATAGCCACAACAGATAGCAAAGCTTGAATTGGGCTATGTTTTACAACTTGAAAAAAACATATCTGTGAAGTCTACACCCAGAATTTGAGTCTAATCCTTAGTAACTAGCCTGACCTTATACCTAACTTCTTCAATTCCTGGTGTACCTTCCTTTCTCTTAAATACCCATTTGTAACAAATCGCTTTCTTACCTTCAAGTAATCTTACTAAATCCTATGTACCTAAAGGGATTCCATCTCTTCTTATATAGCTACCATCCATTTACTAGAGTCGTCACATCTAACTACCTTTGAATAAATAGAAGGTTCTTCACTAAACTCAATACCCTTTGCCAAATTCAAAGCATACATAACCAAATCAGCCTCAACATATATTTGTGGAGGTTTAATTTGTCTTCTAGGTCTGTCTCCAGCTATATAACATTGTGGTGACTGAGTGGATGTCTCAACATCATCTTTTATCTCTAAACTAGACTAGGGAGTAATTTCTAATGTATTCTCTATCCCTATTTTAAACTCCACATGTACTTTTGATATGTATTGAACTTTATCACCTAGAACATTAGAAGACAAACCCTTAAGCATAGTAGTTTCATCAAAAATAACATTTCTGTTGACAATGACTTTACTGCTCTTAGGATCCCATAACTTATATCCCTTCACGCCTGACTTATAGCTAAGAAAGATACACTTCTTGGATCTGGGTTCTAATTTTCCATTGTCAACATGAACATATGAAGGCTACCAAAAATTCTCAAATCACAATAATTAGCAGGAGAATAAGACCATACCTCTTCTAGAGTCTTTTTCTCAATGGCAGTTAGAGGAGAGCAGTTAACAAGGATACACGCACTAGCTGCTGCTTCAACCCTAAATGACTTAGATAAACCAAAATTGGATAGCATACACTGTATCTTATCCATCAAAGTCCTATTCATTCGCTCTGCCACATCATTCTACTGTGAGGTATTAGGAATTGTTAAGTGCCTCAGAATTCCTTTTGTACTGCAAAAGGCGTTAAACTCATCAAAACAAAACTACAGACCATTATCAGTACGTAGATGTTTAACCTGTTGCCCTGTCTACTTTTCAATCATGGCCTTCCACTATTTGAAAGTCACAAACACATCACTCTTGTTCTTTAAGAAGAACACCCAAACTTTTCTAGAAAAGTCATCAATAACCATCAACATATAATTAGCACCTCTTTTAGAAGTCACCTTCGCTGGTCCCTAAAGGTCAGAATGTATTTAATCAAGTGTTCCTTTTGTGTTATGAATTCCTTTCTCAAAGATAACTCTCTTATGCTTCCCAAAAATGCAGTACTAACAAAATTCCAATTTGCTAATACACTGTCTGTCAAGTAGTCCTCATTTACTAAGCTCAACCATACCATTTTGGCTCATATATCCAAGCCTCATATGTCATAATTCCGTAACATCACCATTAATCATAGATTGGGTAGGAACAACTGCATCACCAAAAATAATAGGACCTTGCGAGACATATAAACTAGCAGACTGTTTCTGCCCTTTCATCACAACCATACACCTTTACCAACCTTTAGAACTCCATCTTCACTAGTGTACCTATACCCATTGGTATCCAGGGTATTCAAAGAAATTAAATTTCACTTCAAATCTGGGACATGTCTCACATCTGCAAGTGTTTTGACAACACCATCAAACGTCCAGATTTTGACTGTTCCCATGCCAGCTATCTTACAAGGAGTGTTATTTCCCATCACAACAACACCCTTAGACATCATTTCATATATTGAAAACCATTCTCGATTAGGTCACATATGAAATGTGTAAGCTGTATCAAAAATCCATTCTTCGTTAGAATCAGACCTGCCTTCAGAAATTGCTAGGAGTTCATTATCACTGAATGCATCTTGTACAACACTAGCTTTACCAAAATTTTCAAGTTGCTTTCACTTTGAATTCACTTCTTCTTTCTTTTGTAATTTCCAGCATTCAGCTTTAATGTGACCTTCCTTCTTACAGCAGTTGTAGACTTTGTTTCTATGCTTAGATTTCGACCTACCCTTTCTATCATCACTAGGATTTCTGTAACATCCCGTTCCCATAGTAAAAAGTTGGAACCCTAAAATTTGGTACGTGTGAGATCAAAGAGAGATGAAGAAAATTGCATTTCATGCTCATGCATAATGTTAGCATACACACATGTGAATTTAAAATTTTGAACACATTACAATGGCTATATATGCACTCATTTGACATTTTCCGGGTATAATTGATATTTAATGTGATTATATTGGAAGTTGTGAATTATATATGTTATCAATTGAGTTGGAGTGGATAAGTAGTGAATTATAATTTTTGACAAAATTCGAAAATTTTCTAGATTTAAGGATATTTTTGGACTAGGAAAAATGCCAAGTGGCAGAACAATTGATGAATAGTAGTAGAAATAAGGGTCAAATGGCAATGGAAATTTTTATAAATGATGTAGGGATTTATTAACAAATGCCATTGAAAATTAGGGGATAATTGGAATAGAAATTGAAATTGATTGGACTAGTTAAATAAGAGAACTAGTTTAAATCCATGAGAATTTGGACATGTGGTATGTATTAAGTCATTACCTTTTTAATTTTAAAGACCCTCCCTATTGCCTCCCACGATGCTTTCATGTATTTGAAAGACAATGAAAAGGTCTTGTATTTTTGCTTACTTCTTCTTCATTTTCGTGGCTCTCTCTTTCTCCTTCTCCATGACTTTTGTTACCAATCTCCATTCAAATTGAACCTAGCTCTCTCTCATCTTTCACTTGCTACTTCCTCCATAATGTCTTCTTCTTTTCCATAAGAAAAACCTAGCCTACCCACCTTCAAGATGAAGATCGTAGGTGCTTGGGAGCTAGGGCTAAGTGTTATTTTGAAGATTTGGAAGCTAAACCAAGTAAGTTATGCTTTAAATGTTATGGGTATTGTTAAATGAAACTAGAATGATGAGAAATGTGGGATTGATGACTTGATTTTGTGAGTTGAATGTGTGTGACGTGGATGGTGAAAAATCTATGTAAATGTCATGTTTTTGTAATTTTGAATGATCATTAATGACCCATGATTTGTTATAGATATGTTTTGGAAGTTGGATGATCTATATAATGGTGTTTCTATTAACACCAAAATCACTCAAATTTGGTTCAGTAATTTGGAAGATATACCTCAAACATTATCAGGTTGTTCACAGTCAAAAATAGTGTACTATATACAAATTCCATCCAGAAATTCAATATCTTAGAGAACGAATCAAAATTATACTTCTTGAGAAAGTTTGTAGGCCTATATCACTAGTTTACTCCAAATTAAAAATCATCTCATTTGGAATCCTATAGATCCAGATCTAATCAAAATACTGAAGGGTGTTTAGGAAGAAAATCCTATTTTACTGTTCCAACAGATTCCACACTTTGATTTGATTAATCTTTGTCAATTCGATTCCTAATGCTATAAAAGTTTATGGAGGGATAGAAAAATGTGTTAGAAATCCATTGGTTCAAGAATCAAATCATTTGAAAGTCTATAGAAGAAGTTATGGTCAAAAGAAGGAAGGTTGTTCAGGGTGAGTCAACTCTTTGGTTAAACCAGCAAAGTCAAGCACGACGGTGCTTGGCGACTTCCTCCACAATGCTAGTGCAATAAAGAGAATCAAATGTAAAGTTGAATTTTTGGGTAAAATGAAGTAGTATTGGTAGCATTGAAACTTAAGATCAGTTTCACATGAAAAGATTGACAAAGCCCGAAGTGAGGATCCAGAATTGTGAATCTTATTGAGGAATTGACTGGGTGAGTCATCGATGATGGTCACTCATTGAGTTTGCAAAACTCACCCAAAATTTGCAAATACTTTTTTCAGGATTAGAAGAATACCCTATTAGGCAAACGGGAGTATCCCTACAGCATTCGAGTAAGGGATAGAGGTCGGGATCAGTTCGCGTCTGCATTAGTGTTTTCCTTTTTTCTGTATAAATTGTATTCCGCGATTTCTGTAAAATAATGTATTCCGAAATTTTTGTATAATGTGTATACAATGGTTTTTATGGTGGAATGTAAAGATATTACGACTAAAGTGTTTTGTATTTGTTATTGGGCTCCAATTGGCTATTGAAATTCTATTGATTGTATTGTGTTGATGGAAAATGTTTGTGAATGAAAGTGGGCCTGAATTGGTTATTATTTTCCCATATGTTTGTTGTTGTTTCAAAAAAAAATTATACCGATTTTGAATGATTGAGTGCTCTAGCATGCTACCCTTGCGGGGTAAGGACTCGGATATCACCCAAGATGTCGGGCACGTGTCTTGCAGGAGTGGGGTACTACACAATAAGTGAACCATCCTTGATGTGCTCACTCATATCAAACACATACATCACATATCTAAACCAAATTCACAATATACCTCATCTCAAATATACATCATGAACTTCACATATTTCATATACTCATTTCATAATAATCCGATCATTATCTCACTCATTCATAACATCATAATTCAGTAATTCATTGCAATCTTTCACATAATACACATATGTATATGAATGTAAATGCACATGCAACTCCATTTTTATTTTTATTTGTTGTGACCGAGTGCCTTTTTACTGTCCCGTATCCATTATAGATATCGAGCTCATTTCATAAACTATCTTGTACCCATTGTAAATACCAGGCTCATTATTAACTCAGCCCGTGGCTATTTATGCGCATTTTCGAGCTTTAAGCTCTTTTTCTCTGGTCACTTCAGCCATAACTCCTTTATCTGATCATGCATATTAATGTGATGAAATGCATCATGCAGTAAAATATACTTTCAATATCTTTTATTCATGGTCCAAAGTCATTTTCATATATTCATCGGATCTTAGTTCGACATTCAAAATTTAGTTGAGTACACATATTTTTCCAGATTCACATTCAATTAGGAACACTCCCAATACAATCTCAATTATCAAACTCCTTGGATCATAAATGTCTGGAATTATCACAATCACATTAATAACAATTCAATAGCTGAATTTAAACATAAACAAATCAATCATAGTGAGAAAACATCTAATTTGACTCACAGTACGCTTCAGATAGCTATTGCCTTGACGACTCGGTAATGTCTAGATGCGGACGTTCGATTTGTGCTTCGATAATCATGCAATACACATATCGTACACATTACTAAATTGATCAATCATATAAGTATTCAATCATGCACATGAATGTGATACGTTCAATGCATGCTCAGTTGACTATTCCCGGGTATGTATCCTTAATCACAAGTCATGATCGTTCAAACATTATGATTTATACATGTCTAGTTTGCACTTAGGTTTACACCTCAAATATACTTGATTATTCTAATATCATCAAGCATACATTCACCAATCCTTTTTCTAGAATTTTATAATCACACAATATCTAAATTTTCATTCATTCATACCTAACTCATAGTACTTATCCTCTTTGAATCACATTTGCATTCATAAGAACACTTTCATTCCTTTAATGCTCATAAATTTCCAGATTTTAGATACATTGAAATCAACAATCCATTCCTTAAGCTATAACTTCAATTAACAATCTAAACATATCAAACTTTTAATCAACTAATCCATCATCAAACTAGGTCCATTTCAAGCCTCAATTAAGTCTAAATGCACCAAGGTAAAGTAACTTATCATTAATTGGTTCATCAATCATATAAAAGATACCATTTAATTTTTATTGCATTTCCCACGATTGTGGAGGCCTTCCCACGATTCTGGGATGGGTGATCCGTGAATGTCCTAGCCATTTCCTTTAATATTTCCAAATTTTAACTCTTTCTTACAAAACTCAAAACATCTTATGCATAGTTCATCATTTCTACTTCAATTGCTCGTCAAATTCACCTCAATTCTAACTCAAAATCATCCATACGACAAATCATAAACTATTATTTATCATTTACACAAAAACATAACACAAGTGTATCCATTTATTTATCAAAATTTCAGCACACATCATACACCATTTTCATTATCAATCCAACCCTAAAAAATCACTATAAATGTTTTAAAACAAGTCATGAAGAACATTATTATACTTACTTGTTTTACTCCAAATCTCCTCAATCATGAAGTAACCTAGCTCCTCTAAGCTTACAAGATCATCACCATTTTAAGGAGGAAAAAGTTAGGTTTTCATCAACAAGGTGAAGACAACTAGATATTATAGTGATAATGTGATAGATTAGGTAAGAGGATCGTAAGTTAAAAGAAAGAAGAAGAAGAAGAGAGCTTGTAGTAAGAATGAAAGACAAAGGTGGTTTTTAATGTTTCTGTATCGTGAGTATAGGTGTGTGGCAATTGTTATGACACTTGTCACTTGCCACATGTCTTATACTCATGGTTTCGAATGTCTCTTAATAACTAATCCATTTGTCTCTCAATCTCCAAGCCATTTGTTACCTAATTATCTAATCCATTTGTCACTAAATTATCTATGCCACATTTCACTTATTTCTACTACCATGTGTCAATTTCTCTTGTCACTTGGCATTTTTTTAGTCCAAAAATACACGTAAATTCATAAATCTCCCAATTTTAACAAATAAATTCCAAATTAATAATTGAAAATCATCAGAAAAAATTCAAGACATAATAATTCACAATTTATATCATAATCACTTTAAATCTTTCACACCCAGAAATAAGTCAATTGAGTGCATATACTATCTTGTAACGTGTACCAAATCAAATTCATATGTGTATACTAATGGTATGCGTGTGAATGAAATGTACCTTATAAATTCTCGATGCTATTTCTTATGTACAACAGTCTAGGGTTCTAACCCTTAATACAGAAAAACGAGTTATTATAGAAGGGAAAAATTGAAATCAAAGCGCAAGGTTGTCAAGGTTGCGTAATCTGATTTAGGTCATTTTTAAATAGAAACATCATTTTAATTATGTGATTAAATGATATCGTTTCATTAATTTTCATTTGTTATGTTAATTTTGGCTGTTTTGTATTAATAGTTAAGGTTTTGAAACACGTGACATGTAACATCCCATCACTAATGGGAAGGATAAAATAGTAATTTAGAATAATGTATAGGTGCTTAGAATTATCTTGACATGTTCATGCGTACACATATAAGTGAATAGTAAATTTTGCACATGTAAATGACTGTACATGCATTCATGACATTTCCCAGTATATTTGTTAATAAAT
>JAOQML010000002.1:11059915-11071147 GCA_027568935.1 Erythroxylum urbanii
TTACCGATTTATATTACTTGTCGACGGGGTGCGCTTGCCTCTAATTAGTCTAGATAGAATTTAATTTATATTGTTCTGTTTAGACCGCAACATATCCCCATCCCCAACTCATATATCATCCAATACTGTTTTATCGGAAGGCGGAGACGTTCGCAAACCTAGAGATTAGGGACCAGACGGAAGAAAGTACATAGTAATTGATGGCTCTCTATAAGTGAAATCACATTAATGACTACTTCTTTATAATTAAGTTATAGGTTTATCAGTTTTGACATTTTATCAAATTACTTCTTATATTAGGTTGCTTCTGTCTGGACCGTGTTCTAGAAATATGACTTCCAAATTTAAAGAACGGATTTATCCTAAGGGTTATGTCTAGAAGAATATCTCTCAAGCAACAAAGGAATTTTACTTTCAGGAGTTTCAGGTACAATAAACAATTACTTTTGTTTTTATAGTTTTATATACACTAATTAGATAAATATTATGACATGATATTACTTTAAATGTTTTCCTTCCTATTTCAGAAAGAATTTTTCTAGGATTTTAGTTTGGACGCCAACATATATAGACTATGGGAGAGCAGAGCTCGTACACGTTACCGTGACTTCATTGGTACAATAAGGGAGGCTAGTGTACGATCGCGTTTTATTTCAGAGCAAGTATGGTGTCGATGACAGGAGTATTGGAGAAGCTCTGCGGCAATGACAATCTCAGGGCGTAACTCCACCAATAGACGTGGAGACCCGGGAGGAGAGAGTCTTCCCGTACATATGGGAGGATTAATAACCCACCATGAGCATGCACAGAGACTTGTAAGTATCTAAACCTCACACTTGTTTTGTACATGTTTATCTTTGTTGTATTATAAATAATGGTATTGGTATAAATGCCTGGTGTCATATATGAATGTGTTGAGTTTTTTTATTTGTTCAACAGGAGGGCATATCATAAAATTAGGGAAAACTCTACCGAAATTTTTATTAAATATAGTTCCCATCTAAATATTTAGGTTAAATATGCAGGAAAAGTCTTTGGGTCTTCCTCCTACACCTACTCAGTTGTTTTTGCATACTCACACCAAGAAGCATGACGGTGTGACATTCGTCAACAGCCGATGTAGAGAACTTAATGTATGTGAACTTAATGCCTTATTATTATTTCTTTTATAATCATTTAGTTTTACAATTATGAATAAGTTCTTACTAACATAAACATTGGTTTTTAATAGGACCGAATACAACAAACCATGCAGCGCCAGTCTTAGGAGGAACAATCTGTTGATGAGACTCAGACGTATTTTGATGTTGTTGGTGGTAGGGACCGTCGTGGACGGATATTCGGGCTAGGTTCATTTGCGAATACTTGTTATTCGCAATCTTTTATGTCTAGTATAACAACGTCTACCAGACATCCACAATCATCGAAAGTCATCAAGCTTCGGGCCACATTGGATATGGTGATGGAGAAGATGACTCACATGCAAGAGAAGATGGACTAGATGGCTCACTTGCAAGAGCAAGTGGAGCAGATGGCTGAACTGAGACAGGAGCTTGAGCAGCTAAAGGGGAACGGTAGCACCTTTGAGCACCCTCCATCACCAGGACATTAGGATTGTTGTAGTCATTTGCTTTGAAATACAAAGATATGTTATGTTAACTTCTATGTTTTTATTATCACTTAATAAATTTCGAACTTTATATTACCAATTAATTTCTTTTTCAACAAATTTAATATATACACAAATTAAATTAATATGAACAGATAATTTACAATTGTTTAAATTATGCATTTTTAATAAGATCATTAAACAAATTTTAATGCCCGGATTATTCAAAAAATTCAAACTACTAATTACCGATGGATTTTAGAAAACCGTCGGCAAACATGTTAACATATTACCGACAGAATAAGGACACCGTTAGAAAACATGTGCACATATTACCGACAAAAATTTGTTTACCGTCAGTAATTGGTAGTTCCATTTACTGACCGATTCTATTAATACGTCGGTATATTTATGTCTATTACCGACGGACAAACATTTGATATTCTATCGTTAAATTTAACTACGCTCTGATTACCAACGACTTTGCCGGCCGTTAATTTCTGTCGGTAATTATTAATGCCGACAGAATATTAAGATTTATTGACGATTTTCTCTGTCGGTAAATACAAACATTCTTGTAGTGTTTTATGGCGTTTTCCCTAACCTTTTAGTTTCTAACCCAAAATACAAAGCAAAGCTTCATATTCCCTGGGAACATAACAGAAAATGAACAGATGCGAGCACTGTAACACATTCATCTGTGCAAGTATCTGCAGTAAAAAGCTTGAACGAACGATATTGAAGAGAGAGAACGTAAGCTCTGACCGCTGAGAAAGAGATAAGAACACAGAATCTAATATGTTAATTTCACCGTAATAGCTTAAGTTATTGTGTGAGGTCAACTTAATTAATTTTTATATATTTACTAACACACTCCTTCAAGTGAAAGCTGTTTGGGTTTGAAACTTGCACAGGCTCACTCTACCTTATTCTGAATAATAAGTGAGCATTATGATTTAAACTTACGACTACTTAATTACAAAGCCTTTGATACTATATTAAAAGATACTATATTAAGTGACCATTTTACCGCAATAATTTAAGTTACTGTATTATATTAGGCCAATTTAATTAATTTTTATATATCCACTCACGGTCAAGTAGTCGGTATTTTGGAGTTATGTGGTGGCTGTGGAATGTGGACATACGTGTGTTTCATTATTACTGTTATGACTCTAAAATTGCTCGGGCTGTCTCGTCAAACACAAACACTGACACCAAAAGGTAAACAGATGATGAGAACTGAAGCGTAGCACTTCTCTCGTGGCATTCACAAAGCAGGAGCTGCCCAGCAATGGTGAAAAAATGAAGAAAAAGAAAAAGCACCAGAATTAAAAAACTTAGTCCACGGGATTCACATTCTTCTGGTTAGAGGTTGCTAAGAAGTGACATGAGGCGCACGTCATGCTGAGCACGACGTGAACCAAACAAGCAAAACAGAGATCCTGTCCTGCCTGCCTTCAAAGCTGGGCTCTATATGTACTAAGTTACTGCAACTATCAAGATTGTATGGTCACATCGTACATAATAATGGAATAAGTAAGTGACGTGGTCCACAATACCAAAAGCCAGCTATGTCTGAAAGTAGATGATTTGTTTCTTCAATTCTGCCTGCATTAAAGAATTGCTAGTTTGCGTTATAAAAAATCTCAATAGTTGACAAAAAAACTACATTAAGAAGTGATAACTCATAAAAACACTTAAAAAGTACGGGAACAAAATATTAATCATAAACTTGAACTTGTATTTATCTGCAATCTACACAATGTAGGGATAAGAATATCAATTTTAGCCCGACTCAGCCTAATTTTGACTTAAGTTAATCTAGTCACGGGTCAAAATTGTTCGGCCCGATGGGAATGTTAAAAACGATGTTGTTTTTGAATTAAAAGAAAAGGTTAGGCCAGGCTAGCTCATTGACATTCTTACGTAGGGATCCTAATGTGATTGCCTCTATCAGGCGCTCCCTTAGCTATGTAAATGGCGAGTGTGACCAGTTCGTTTCTAACATTTTATAGCCCTAAGAAAGCAAAAAAAGGCCTCATATATTATCTCTTTTTGTTTTTTATGATGGTCAAGAGTGAATCTTTATCTTGTTTTATTTTATTTTTATAAAGATTAAGAATGAACCGTATTCTTTACGAGAATAAGCTTTCGGCAAGTACCCTGCCTACTTTTACCCAAGGCTAACCCTCAAAGATGGAGTTTTATTGTATTTCTTCATACTAGTGACTTCGTCCAAGTCTTTTTATTTACCAAGGATGAATATATAATGATTAATGACCGTACCAAACCACCATTGGCTTGTCCGTATTATGCATATATAGTTATACTAAGTTTAGGGACATCCGCTTTGTAATGATGTTTACATTATTTAGTTTTTCCTATGTTCATATATTGACTGGGTAACATAAGCCTATCAGCGATGATAAGCGTCACCAAAGACTCACCATCTGGCTCCGTTGGATTCATTCTTACTTCCTTAAAGGTCGAAGTATCTGGGAACTTAAAGTTAGCCCCTCTCACTCCCATTTCCTGAACCAACTAATTCTCCTTAAGGACTCCATTCAACCCGATATCTCCTGCAAGATTGGAAATGGGGAATTGATTTCATTTTGGTTTGATAATTGGTCGGGGGAGGGATCCCTTCACCAGCACCGAGCCTCAACCCCTACTCTCCTCTCCTTCCCCCTCAATACGAGGATGAACTTCTTTATAAGGGGTAACCGTTGGGATTTTCCTGCCTACCTCCATTCCTTGACACCCTCCTACCCCCCTTCAACCTATCCCGACACCTGCTTATGGAGGAACCGCCCTATCCATCGACTGACCACCAAATGCATCATGGCTTCTTTGCGAGTGCCACTACCCCGTGTGATTTGGAGTCATATTGTTTGGCACCCGCGTCTCCCTCCCAAAGTGTCCTTCCTCTTTTGGTTAACGGTGAGGAACCGTCTTAGCACAGCTGATCGGATCTTATTTGTGGACATGCCCCCAATCTGCCCTCTCTGCTCTTTACATCTGGAATCGAGGAATCATCTCTTCTTTTTGTGCCCTGTTGCTCAACAGATTTGGACCCAGGTCCTATCTTTTTGTGGCTGGCAATTGTCTACCATGTCTCTTGATGGTGCAATTCACTACCTGGCATCAACTTCTTCGCTTCCAACTCTTTCACGGGACACCTACACCATTAGCTTGGGATTGACAATTCGAACCATCTGGCAAGAGCATAATGCGTGCAGATTTCAGGCCACCCGACACACCCGGGCCCAACTTACGGCTGCCATCACCAGAGGTATTCAGGAGATTACGCTAATGTCAACTCATGCCCCCCTCAGATAACAACCTCGCCTCGCAAGCTTACCATTACTAGCTGTTACCTATTGTTGTTAGAGCTTTGATCATTGATCTTTTGTGTGAATGGGCTCTTGCCTAGACATTCTGTACATATTTATTTGCCTATTAATTAAATTTTTTCTTTTAAAAAAAAAGTCTTAAATGGAAATAACGAATAAAAATAACTTCAAGCCTCATCTCTGAAGCGGGCTGGAACACGGCGATCTCTAGTACTCTTGCGTAACGCCAGAACAGATGTAGTCGTATCATTCCCCGAAGCATCAAGAGGCACCTTGTCCGCAAGGTGTATGTCAGGGAAGTTGGCGCAGACCTGTGTAGCGGGCTCCCATGTAACATTAGCAAGTCCCCCATCTGACCAAGTGATCAACCATTGTTCTTCAAGAACACCATTATGAAGCACAGTTCGGAGCATCGATCATAGATGTGGGAAACGAGGCAGGACGGCCCTAAAAAAACTCGGCTGGTAGAGCGAGCGGCGGAGGAGCAGTGGCCGTAGGGACAAAAGGCCGTAAGAGGGAGATGTGAAAAACGGGGTGAATATGGGCATCATCAGGAAGCTTCAGTCACATGAGCCAAAACCTCAAATGGCCCATAGTAGCGGCGTGCAAGCTTATAAGACTTTGGTCTAGCAATCGAATGCTGGCGATAAGGTTGCAACTTCAATAGGACAAGATCGCCGACCTCGAAGGACATATCTCTGCGATGTTTATTCACACTGGTCTGCATGCGACGCTGTGCGTCCAAAATATTACTACGAAGAAGGCGAAGCAAATCATCGCGCTCCCTTAGTAAGTCATCAACCGCAGGCAAAGGAGTCGTGGCACCAGTATAAGGGACTATAGTAGGCGGGGGGCGGCCATAAAGAGCCTGGAAAGGGGACATCTTTATGGACTCGCTGTAGCTAGTATTGAGGGCAAACTCCACCCACGGCAGTAGGAGGGACCAACGATGAGGTCTATCATGCGTGAAGGCACGAAGATACTGCTTTAAGGATCGATTAACCACCTTCGTCTGACCATCCGTCTGGGGATGATAAGCTGTACTGTGCTGGAGAGTGGTGCCACTCAAGCGAAACAATTCCTCCCAAAAGTGACTGAGAAAGATAGAGTCCTGGTCTGACAACAGAGTAGAAGGAAAACCATGATGACGTACCATAATATCAACAAACAACTGAGCTACGCGTGGTGCATCAAAGGAAGTAGGCAATGGACTAAAGTGAGCATACCTGGTCAACCGATCGACCACGACCAAGATAGCCGTAAAACCCCTAGAAGGAGGCAACCCCGTGATGAAGTCCATGGACGCTTGGTCCCAGACCTTAGACGGCACAGGCAAAGGCTGAAGGAGGCCGGAAGGTGGCTGCGTCGAATACTTAGTGGTTTGGCACACAAAGCAAGCCTGAACAAAACGACAAACATACCGGTGTATGCGTGGCCAATAAAAGGACTGAGCCAAGTGTTGAAAAGTGCGCAAGATGTCAGGATGGGTGGCCATGGGTGAAGAGTGGCATTCTTCCAGCAATGTAGTCTTCAACACGGAATCAGACCCCAAACATAAACGATGATTATAATACACCAAACCATCATGAATAGCAAATGGAGGGGATAATTCATTTCTGGCGGCAGCTTCATGGTGGGCAACCAAATCCGGAAAAGAGCCATTCTCCTGAGGCAAAGTCGCCAGAAAAATCGGTGGTGGCTGGCAAAATAAAGGCAATACATGGGGCATCGCACTAGACTCCTCCACATGAGATAAAGCATCAGCCACTCTGTTAGAAGCTCCAAGCTTATATTCAATACCGAATTTGAAACCCATGAGCTTGAGAACATAAAATTGTTGATCTGGAGTCTGGATAACTTGGTGGAGTAGCTCCCGTAAGCTGTGCTGATCTGAGCGAATAATAAACTCCCTGCCCAATAAATATTGCCTCCATTTCTGTACTGCCTCTAATATAGCATAGAGTTCTTTATGATAAGTCGATGCCATTAATCGTTTAAGACCTAGTTTCTTGTTGAAAAAAGCGATAGGGTGACCCTCCTGTAACAACACTGCCCCAATACCCGTACCGGAGGCATCAGATTCCACCACAAATGTCTTGGAAAAATCTACGAGACGAAGCACTGGAGCAGAAGACATGGCGTGTTTCAAGGTGTGGAATGCGGCCTCAGCATCAGCTGACCAAGAAAAGTCATCACGACGTAAGAGGTCAGTCAATGGAGCTATTATCTGGGCATAATGTCGGACGAATCTGAGATAATATCCGGTGAGACCCAAAAACCCACGCAGCTGTTGAAGCGGCCAATTCACCATTGCCTCAATCTTCGAAGGATCCGCCAGTAACGTGCCAGTCGTGATAATGTGTCCCAGATAATCAACCTGCACTCTGTAAAATGAACATTTTAACGACTTCACATAGAAACGGTTAGAAGCCAATAGTCGAAGAACCTCGGTGAGGTGCTCAATATGTAGTGATAAGGATGCGCTATACACCAAAATATCATCAAAAAAGACAATGACAAACTTCCGTAGGAAGGGAGCGAAAAATGGTTCACACAGGCCTGGAAAGTAGATGGCGCATTAGTGAGGCCAAAAGGCATCACCAAGAATTCATAGTGCCCCTCATGTGTGTGAAAGGCCTTCTTAAAAATGTCCTCCTCGTGCATTTGAATTTGGTGATAACCCGAACGCAAATCAAGCTTCGTGAAATACCTGGCGTCAACAAGTTCATCAAAAAGCTCATCTGCTATCGGTATAGGAAACCGATTAGGCACTGTAACAGCATTCAAAGCCCTGTAGTCCACATAAAATCTGAAGGACCTATCCTTCTTCTTGACAAGCAATACTGGGGAGGAGAATGCTCTATGACTCACCTGTATAATCCCCTGGTCTAACATTTCCCGGATCTGTTTCTCAATCTCAGCTTTCTAGAAATGCGGGTACCGATAGGGCCTCACATTAACAGGCCCTGTGCCCGGAAGCAAAGAAATACTATGATCAATGAACCGACTGGGAGGTAAACCCGTTGACTGTGCGAATAAATGTGCAAAGGTGTGCAGAACCGAGATCACACCAGTTGGAAGGTCGAGCGGAAGTTTAGGAGAGGCCGGAGAGATCGTCGCTAACTCCGAATTCAATAAAAAGAGTTCATAGCAACCCAACAAGGCCGACGAAGAATGCAGACCCTGCAGCTGATTAAAAGAGATCGTACGAGGGGCAAGAGTATCACCACGCAAAATGACATGCTGATTAGCCTAATTAAATTCCATCACCATCCGTGCATAGTCGTGGGACACAGTACCCAGTAACTGCAACCACTGAATGCCGAGAACCACATCAGTGCCGTGAATTGGTAGCACAAAAAGATCAATCTCAAACGAAAATCCCTGAAGAACCAAGGGAGCAGCTGGACACTGATGCGTACACAGTAGAGATTCGCCGTTTCTGACGTAAACCCGAAAGGGTGTAATAGGCGCCAAAGACAGATGTAGTTTTTCAGCCATCGCAGGTTGAATAAAATTGTGGGAACTCCCACTATCAATTAAAACCTGAACCACAGAATCTCGGATAGTGCCCATAAGTCGCAAGGAACGGGGGTTCGACGATGCTGCCAGACTATGTAACGAGGAAACATCTCTAGTAACCATTTTCTCATGCGATGAATCAGCGGGATCAGCCCCATCATCCGAATCATCAACCAACAAACGCAAAAATTTGGGAGTACATTTATGTGTGCGTGACCATGTTTCATTGCAATTATAATAAAGACCCTTAGCGATGCGCTCTGCCTTTTCAGCCTGAGTTAACTTACGGATAGGGATGGATTTATCAGCACCTGGAGCAATAGTAGGTGGCGGTAACTGAGACGTAGCAGCAGCTGGAAGTGGGCGGGTAGCAGGAGGCTACCAAGGACGTCGACCCGCTTGAGAAAATCCAGTAGCAGATTCACTGCGGACTGCCTCAAGCTCGCGTGCAAGTGCAAACATCTGGGCCAGGGATGGCGGATTCCGTAAATGCACTTCACGATCCAATGGGTGACGTAGGCCAGAAACAAACATGGCGATTAAATCAACCTCACGAACCTCATGAACATGCGTCAATAACAGTTCAAACTCGGATTGGTAGTTCATCACAGACGAACGCTGCATGAGTTTGGACAATGAACCCAATACATTATGGTAAAACTTGGGATCAAAACGAGTCTGTAGAGCCTGCAAAAATTCATCCCAAGTAGTGAGGAGATGATTACGTTTCATGTAGCGAAACCAATCCGACGCAGATCCCTCCATTAATACTCTGACAAAACACAAACGTTGGGTTGCTAGAGTGTCAAAAACATCAAAATACTCCTCCACTCGAAAGACCTAACCACGTGGATCCTTGCCATCAAACTTGGGAGCATCGATCCTCATCTTTGGTGTCTTGAAATCAGACCCCTCAGCGTTTGAATGTGAAGGACCTTTGCCCAGAATCCCAGCCGACGATCCTGCCATGTTTGACAAGGAGTGAGCGAT
Organism: Erythroxylum urbanii; assembly: GCA_027568935.1. Classification (NCBI taxonomy): domain Eukaryota; kingdom Viridiplantae; phylum Streptophyta; class Magnoliopsida; order Malpighiales; family Erythroxylaceae; genus Erythroxylum; species Erythroxylum urbanii. The sequence continues at coordinate 11,069,393 of JAOQML010000002.1, forward strand.
ATTATCAAGCTTGGAGGAGAGGGTGCAGAACATCGTCTCCATCATCTCTACACGCTGGGTTAATTCCTGGACTTACGGAGGTACCCCATCAACCATCGTGGACGATGATGTAGCGTGAACCATATCCGACGCCATCTAACAACAACGGGAGGAAGGTAAGCAACGAGAGCACCAATGATACTAATTGCGTAGGAGCCCTGTACCGTGAAAAGCGACTGTAAACTGGAAGGCCGACTGACAAGGGAGAGACGCCGGCGAGGAGAGGAAGACGAGAGAATTAGGGTTGAGAGGGTAGGAAGAAAATATTCATATATCTCATAATAATCCCAAAATAACCAGTCAACAGTATTTATCAAAGCAACATGCAAACGACGTAAATAATAAGAGTTGTAAAAATAGTAAAAGTCTTAAATGGAAATAACGAATAAAAATAACTTCAAGCCTCATCTCTGAAGCGGGCTAGAACACGACGATCTCTAATACTCCTACGTAACGCCGGAACAGATGTAGTCGTATCAATTTCTTTGTCTTTTATATGTGATGTTTTCTAATTTTCAAGTTATTAGTTTGTGTATAATGATTTTGTTTACCTCACTGTTACTGAACTTTGTATCTCATGTGTTTCTGGATTTTATGTACTGAACAACTAATGTAAATGCATCTTGCTTGCCATATGTCACTTTGGGCTCTCCTCTAATCATGTGAAACACATAAATTTGATGTATGAGTTATGTTTATGGTTGAGTTTGGAAGATCATTTAATGTTTATCTTTGTTATTTTTTAATGTCTATCTTCCCACCCCCATTTAACGTTTCATCTCATCAAGTAATGTTGACATGGAGACTAATTCCGGATGGCCCTAATTCAAACCATTGGGAGGACTGTGGCAAAATTGTCCCTGCTAAGCAAACCAAAACTGAACAAGAAATCTCCAGTATCTATACAAATTGTTGTTTGCATTCCATGGCAGATCTTCTGCTTCAACATTTTTAGTATCATCCGAGCTATGTCACTTTCCTTATTATGTACATCTCATTTCCTTTTATGAAGCAATTATATATATTCACATTTGATGGTTTATACTACTTGCTTGTTTAAAGCTTCCTCCAGTCTTGAAGGTGACATGTATGCCCATGGAGGCGGGAGCGATCTGACAAAAGTCCGTAAAGAAAAATCGGTTGATTTGGAATTTCCATCAATTCTGAATACTTCGTCTGCTTATGCACATATGTCACTCTAATTTTATTTCATTTCATGGTTTACTAATATGACAATATCTAACTTCTATACTGATTGTGTTTTAGGTACTAAATCTAGCGACTTATTCACTCCATCCTCTACAAATTTAGCTATAGCGGAAAATCTGTTTGCAAGAGGGTGCGAAAAACCATACAGTTGAGGGAACAAGTTTTACTGTTTCAATTGGTGCGGTCGAACATGCAAGAACCATTCTGGGGAATCCAGACATCAGGGACTCATTTACCTTTACAGACTCACATGTTACTTAGAATTTGTTAAGTCGTCAATTTGTGTTTATTTTGTATTTAATTTTTCTTAATGTGTTGAAATTATTATTCAAAATTAATGGAATTGTCTTCTAATTGTTCTCAGACGATTTTCAACACCTTAGAGATGAAATTGAATCAAAAAGATGCAAAAGAAATGAAGAAAATCTGAAATTCCAAGTTGGCAGCAGATTCAGTGACTAGACGTGGCCACGTGTAAGGATAAAAGAAGAAATCTGCAGATCTGCT
>JAOQML010000002.1:11093248-11106737 GCA_027568935.1 Erythroxylum urbanii
AGTAGAGAATCAGAATATAGTTGCCTTGTCCTAGCTGAAATCTTTCAAGTTTCCACCTTGAATGTGTGATGATTCTGGATGTTTGGAGTACTGATTTAGAGTGACTTTTGAGCTTACATTTGAACTAAACAAGTAAATAAAAGATTAGTGTTTATAGCATGTTATGAAAGAGAATTTATGAAGATTGAATTAGGAAAGATTGTATAATATGTTAATGTGGAAGTGTGTTGGAATACTATGATCTGGAAAACTTTCACTAATCATGTCTCGATTTTCTAATTATAACTTGATCTATGTATTTCTAAATGAGTTGATTCTTAATTCCGATTAAACTAGAAATATACGTCTACAACTTTCCTAAAGAAGTCGAATGTTAATTCTATCTCTAAGCATTTCAAAATCTGGCTGGAAGTAGAGTTATGAGTTCTGTTACAATTTAAAAAAAACAGTCTAAACTGTTTTAGGTATAACTTTCAGTACACTGCATCAAATTGTACAATTTTTATGTTATTAGAAACTGGAAACACAGTGGCATAATTTTCGAGAAGAAAGTGTTACTGAAATACAACATTTGCAAAGTTATCCCGAAAGGGAGTGTTAGGATGAAAATGATGAGGTGTGCTAGAATTTGATAACTGGAATGTTTTTACTGAACATACTTCAGTATTTTGGCAATATTTTGATTTGGAGATTTGAAAATGACATGATTCTTAATTTAAATTGAACTAGAGCCATTTGGTTACAAATGTTAAGAAGAAATGGAATTTGAATTCTGTCCTTAAGGGTCTTGAAATTGAGCTTAAAAGTAAGTCTTGGCTTATGCAGTAACACTACCAGGGACAGAAATTAGGTCCTGTTGTTATTTAATAAACTGTATTAATATGGGACGAATTAGACTGAAATGTCTGCATCAAAGTTGTAACTAATTCTCTTAGCTTTAAATTGGTATAAAGTTTGTAATTTTTGGATACTGAAATTGAGTGATATGAGGTGTACAACTTGAATGCCTGACCATACATTAGCCAAATTTTCAAATGTGCATAGTCTGTGGTAATTTGTGCTTAACTCATTGAATAATGAACCAAATTGAATGATCTTGGTATCAATAGAGACTTAAAACATAAGAGCATAATTTGTTAGAAGGAAGTGTTACCAAATTCCTTCACTTTCCTTATGATATTAATTATGCAATTTGACACGAAATCATGTGGGTAGAAAATCTGAAGTGGTCAATTAGTTATGAAATTGATTTCACATTGTTTTATTTTGGTCCAAAATATAAGTAAAAATGATATTAATGAGGGTTATGATATCTAATCGATTAGATGATGTGAATTACAATAAGATACTCGGAATTGTCATTGAATATGCATTATCCATAGTTTATATAAGTACATATGCATAAAGGAATACTTATACATTTATGCAAAAATGTGATATATTGTTAATGTGTCGTGTATGGTGTAAAGGAGCACATCGGATGCCAGTCAGACATTGCCAGACCATCTAAGCCATAGCTTCTTGGAGCGTACTGTGAGTCAACCTAAATGAATTTCCTAGGATTAATTTGATTTGATTTGTTAAGCTTCCAATTATTAAACTGTTGTGATTTGTTTATGTTGGACCAATGGAGGTTGACAAATTAAATACTTTTATGTTTGGATAATAATAAAACTTAAAAGAAATGGTTAAGAAATAATTTCAGGTTAATTGGATTAAAATGAAGTTGATAAGATGGAACACTAATTGAGGATCAAGATTGAGATAGTCGACTAATGAGTATCAGAATTAAAAACGTGGAATTCATGTGAAGATCTTGCATGAGGATTTTAAATATGTATCTCAAAAGTCAAAGATTGGAGAATCAACCAGATCTGTTAGTTGGAGAAATAGACAAGTCGACTATCATGTTATAAGTTGACTATCATCAATCAGATATGTTAGTTGGAGAACTAGATGAGTTGATTATCAAGTTATAAGTCGACTATTCGAAGCACGGAGCTGAAGATTCATATAAAAAGAGTGTGCTAGTCGACTAACACTTGGAAGACAAGTTGACTATAAAGTACTAGTCGACTATTACATACTGACTAGTCGACTATCAATTACAGTTGAACAAAGTTTGAATTTGTCAAATGATTTCTAACGGGAGCAAATCTTTATACAACGGCTGGGAACATATTGAAGCTTGCAAATAAATGTCTTCACTTCAGAGGAATGATTACAGTAGTTCAAAAAGAAGCATACTTACTATAGTGAAAAATTATCCTCTCATTGCTCTCATTTTACTTACATAGCTTATCCAAATAGTTTTCAGCTGTACTGAGCTTTATTACTTCATTACTATCATGGTTATTCTTGTGAGTTGAGTGATTAGAGAAGAATTACTTGGGAGGTAGGATTTGTGCCAGAAAATAAATCATCTGTAAGGGTAGCTTGAGCCGGAAGTCAAGTTGATTGGAAAAGTTCACACTAAACTAAAAATTGTGCAGTAAAGAGCGTTGATAAAATCCTAAGTCATAGCTTAGGTAGAGGATGTAGGTCTTAGCGCCGAACCTCTATAAATATTATGTTTGCCTCTCTTCTCTACTTTGTTATATTTTGATTTGTTTTTATTTATCTTGTGTGTTTTTAATTATCTGTTTTGTAGCACTTCGTGAAAAATTTAAAAGATCCATTCAACCCCCCTTCTAGATCTTTTTCATATTCAAATTCAAAAATCTTAAATACCTCAGTTTTCTCCAATTAAGTATGTGAACATGTCATCCAAATAATGATTAATAATTTAATTAAACAAGGACTCAAGACTCGAATTTGATATAGTTTAAACAATCTGAAGTACGGTCGGTTCTTACTAAATTTAAAAATTATATATTCTAATTTTTTAATTTGTTCATAGTATGTGACTATGAATGCAAATCATTTTAGTATACTATATGACTATACATGCAAATCATTTTAATATCAAGCTTATTCAGAGCAAGATAGGACTGAAAATCATTTCAATATTGCTGGAATGAGAAGCGGTAGTATAAGGATGACTTCCCAGAAGCAAACGACAATTAGAAGGAATAAGAAGCAAGTGGTGGATCAATTAAGGAGGAACACCGACAGGCGGCAGCAGAGTAAGAGAAATGTAAGTGAAGCACTAAAGGAGGTGACTGGTAGCATGGAGCAAATGCCGGCTGAGAGGAATAACTAGCAAGGGGAGAAGGAAAAACACTAAAGTAGGAGCACACAAACAACACCGAAGTGAAATGTTGTCGCGTAGAGGGAAAAATTGTCCGTTGTAAGGGGTTGGCCACCAACAGTTACTATAGTCATTCATTTAACCTTTGGAGGCAGAGAAGAGAGTAACAAATAATTGTAAAAGATTTTCTCTCTAAAAAGTTTCTGTCCTTTATGTTTCTTCTACTTCTTTCTCAATGTTTTCTCTCTTTTCATTTATTGTTTCAATAACTAAATTTCCCAAACTAGTTACACCATAAATATCTGTATCAAATATTGGTATCAAAGTAGAGATTTGAGACTACAACAAATGTTACGATATGGCGGAAGGAACTAGAGGCCAGGAATGGAGACGAGTGGAGAAAGGTCTGCGTAATGAGATGCAAGAGTTGGAGATAAGGCATGAACGAAGCATGCAAGAATTGAAAGAACAAATAATTCAACTGTTTCAAAAAGATAATGGCGACAATGGTGTAATCGAAAATGTCGATCAAAGGGTTCTTGAAACTATAAATGGATACGGTTACTATGGTAGACATTACACCATTCTTACGCAGTGTAGTAAGATTGAGCTATCTGTGTTCAAAGGAGAAAATTTGCGCGCTTGGGTGTTTAAGTGTGAGTAATTTTTCAAGCTAGATTGTACACCGACAGAGTTGAAGGTGGGTTTGGCCACAATGTATTTGGAGGGTAAATAAGATTGTCAATGGGCCGAGGCGAGCCACGGGTCAGCCCGTGGCTTGCATTGGTCGGGATGGGCCGACCTACGGCCCTACTCACAGACGGGCAGTCAGGCCCATGGTCTGGACCACGGGTGGGCCGGGCCAACCCTGTGACGTTTGCAGCCTTCAGCAGATTGGGTGACGACCAGAACAGATATGGATTTGGTGGATTTTTATACAAATAAGAAGATTGATTGGGGTTTTCGTCACTTAGCTGAGAAATATTCTGTACATATGAGTCCCAGGATGAGTAGACAACATGACCATCAGATCTGAACACTAGGGTAGTCAAAATCTAAAACACGGATCTTGGCACCAACTTAATCGAAAACCCTGAGCTCAACTTGATCATTCAAAGAGGTGTCTCGAATCAAATCGGCAACATTTGCTGTAATTTAATTTTTCCATAACTGTACTGTAAACTTTTCGAGCCAGACTAAAATAGAATTTGGATCACAAACTTTAACAATCTCGACATTGACATGAATTCTATCGTAAGAAGTCTTCAACCTTCAAAACAAAAAACTATCCACCTCTTCCACTAAAAGCCCTTAAGGGCTAATCTCAATGAACAACACCAAGTCTAAGCAGTGCTCAAGGTTGATAACAGCAAGTGCCTTAGTCATCATATCAGCTGGATTATCATGGGTACGAACCATCTTCATAACAATATCACCACAAGCAATGACCTTATGAATAAAATAATATCAGACATCAATATGCTTCCTTCTCTCATGAAACATTTGATCCTTAGTGAGGAAGATAACACTTTGATTATCATAAAAAATTGTGCTAACTTGCATATCTTGATAAAGTTCAGTAAACAAACATATAAATCAAATAACTTCTTTAAAGCCCTCAGTAACTATCATGTACTTGGCTTCAGTGGTAGACAAGGCCATAGTAGTCTACAAAGGAGCTTTCCAACTGATAGCACAACTACTGATAGTAAACACATATCCTGTAAGTGATCTCTTATCAAGATTACCTGCAAAATTAGAATGAACATACCCAACAATCTCATCTCTGGTTCTACCAAATTCCAAAAAAACATCAGTAGAGCCACGAAAGTATCTCAAAATCCACCGAACTGCTTTCTAATGCTCTTTACCTGGATTCTTCATGTATTTACTAATCACATTGACATCATACGATACATTTGGACGTGTGCACACTATAGTGTACATGAGAGATCCAACTGCACTAGAATATGGGACTTGCAACATATAATCAATATCTTCATTTGATTTAGGAGAAAAAGTAGATGAAAGTTTGAAATTTGCAGCTAATGGAGCCGTATCAAGTTTTGCATTTTACGTATTAAATCTATGTAAAACTTTCTCAATATAACTCTTTTGGGTTAAATACAATTTACCTGCTTTTCTGTCTCTCAAAATCGCCATGCCAAGTATCTTCTTTGCTACATCCAAATCTTTCATCTCAAACTCTCTACTAAGTTGGGCTTTCACCTTTACTATTTTTGATTTATCTTTGGCTGCTATCAACATATCATCAACATATAAGAGTAAATAAACAAATGATCAATGACCTTTTTATAATAGATACAACTGTCGTAATTACATCTTTTGAAATCTTGAGTAATCATGAAAGAGTCAAACCTTTTATACCATTGTCTAGGTGACCGTTTTAGACTATATAGGGACTTTTCTAGTAGACACACATGGTCCTCCGTCCCTATAGCCACGAAACCATCTGGCTATTGCATGTAGATGTTATCCTCAAGTTCTCCATGTAAGAATGTTGTCTTGACATCCAAATGCTTAAGCTTAAAATCATACATAGCCACAACAGACAGTAAAGCTCAAATTGAGCTATGTTTTACATCTGGAGAAAAAACATATGTGAAGTCTACGCCCAATATTAGACTATAACCTTTAGTAACTAGCCTGGCCTTGTACCTAGCTTCTTCAACTCCTGATGTACCTTCCTTTCTCTTAAATACCCATTTGCAACGAATAGCTTTCTTACCTTTAGGTAATCTCACTAAATCCTAAGTACAATTCTTATGAAGGGATTCTATCTCTTTTTGTATACTTGTCATCCATTTACCACTATTGGAGAGCCATAGGTCCATGCATAACATATATGGCAAGGTAGCGAAAGTATCAGAATCAAAATTACATCCCCATGAAATCCCCAAGAAATTCAGAATCTATGTGCATATATAATCAGATTATAAGAACATGAAATTACAACATATGTACCTTACAAATACTCCTCCTTTCTTGAATCTCTTCCTTGTTTGGGTTGTAGCAAATGTCAAACACCTTCCTTGGCCTCTAGAGAGCATGCAAAGATGAAGAAAAATTAGTGTGCAAGAGTGGTTAGAGCACCAAACAAGATGAGTTCAAGTAGATACTCAAGTGAGAGTTAGATCAATACCAAGGTACATGCAAATCTCATATAACAATTGCTTAAAATTGCATAAAAAAAATCTCAAAATCACTCATCTCAACTTCTAGAACTCTTTTGGACCCTTAGCCCCTCTATTGAGTGTGTTTTTGGATAAAATTTTTGTGTGTGTACTTAAGTGAAGAACTCACTTATGTACCACTTATCATTAAGTCGGTCACGATCGTGGCTTGCTTAAATGACAACCATGTACACTTTATTTTTTGTCCAATCTTTTATGAGTGTGACCCTTAGGTTCTCAGTTATTTTGGTTGCTTGAATTAACTCTTAATCTGAGCTAATCATGAAGGGTTTTATGATGCCAATTTACTAGAATGTAAGTGGATTAACACTTGAACTCTTCAATAGTTAATTATTCGACTTACTAACCTTTCCATAGTCAATTACAGTGCAATTTGTCCCTTCACCATCCTATACCCCACTTAGTTCAGAGTCTGAGCTATGTGTTAACTCCCATTAGACTAACTATGTTAGATTTAGTCCAAGTGATGTTAGTTCTTATCCTGAGGATCTCATTACTCTATGTGTCATTAAAGACTTTCTTCATGACACATAATTGGTTTAACCAGAGACTCTCAAGTAATGACCCCGATAAGAGGCCGTGGGTAGCATCTCCTTCTATCAGGAGTGGTGAATCCTTTATTGGCTACCCAATTATCTTCGAATACCAATAATTCCCAATCACCACGCTATGAGTGACCTCATCTTGAGGCAACCAGGAATGGTGTCAAAGCACATGATCAGTATCCAATATATCCTTGAGTACCTCAAGTCTAAGAATATTTGCACCATTGCTTGATGAGATTAATCACTGACATTTGATAGATCATCTAAATGATAATCTCATAGTGGGTCATCTGATGTACTTACTACTCTTAGTAAGCATCCACATGTTAACTCTAAACATCTAATGCTTACAATTTATGAGATCCAATGTTTGATCAAATCAAGGAGTGTAATATGTGCTAGTCTATCTGGATTAACAAGGTCCTGTCTCATTAATCCTATGACTTGGGATAATTTAGATACTAAAATAATTGCACATGATAAGAATCTCATTATCATGATCTCATCATGGTTTCCTTCATGCTATGTTTTGTATCATAGCCTTCACTAATTCTGTAATAGCCCAAGTTCCAAAACTTACTAAGGGTTAGAATCTTAGACTATTGAGTCATACAATTTAAGAATTTATGAAGTGCATTTCATTCACCTGTATAATATTTGCATACACACATGAATCATGATTTAGAAAACATTACAAAGATTGTACGTGCACTCAATTGACATATTCTCGGGTATGAAAGGTTTAAAATGATCGTGATGTGAAATGTGTATTGCTTATGTCTTGAATTTTGATTTGGTGGATTATAATTAGTAAGAATTAATTGTTACAATTAGAAAATTGATGAATTAAAATGTGCATTTAGTTTAGGAAAAATGTTAAATTGACATATAAAAATTTAGGATGACTAAGTCTATGAAATAAGTTACATATGGCAGTAGAGATTGAGTGACATTTGGCGTAAATAATTAAGTGACAAATAGCTTAGAGATTGAGTGGGAAATAGCTTAAGATTTAGGTGACAAAAGGCAGCATGAAGAGAGGACATGTAGCTAGTCTAGACTCTTGCCAAGTGTCCTAACACTAATAACACCATACGACACACACATGGCAAGTTGCTTTATTTGTAACTTTCTGCTGAAACTCTTATCTTCTTCTTCTCTCATAGCCAAAAACTTGCTCCTATTTACATCTTTGAATTTTGCCTAAGTTTTGTTCAATTGCCACACCAAAATCCATTTTTTTCCCATCTTGAAGATAGTTATAGAACAAGATCATTATTGTACATGTTGTTGTCTTTTATCCTTGTTGAAAACCCTTCCAATTTCCACCTTGTATTTGAGATGATCTTGCATGCATATAAGGCAAAGTAGACTTGATAAATTGAGGTAGAACTTGAGCTAAACAAGTAAGTAAAGTACTGATCTTTGTGGCATGTTGTAATAGAAAGTTTATGATGATTAAATTGGGATGGATAACATGTAGTGTTAATGATGAAGTGTGTTGAAAAAATGATACATGAATTAGATACTTTTCTATTTTGGTTTTGATGCATGAGAACTGTAGGTTATAGGTTGCTATATGGATGATTTAGATTGAGATTTGAAGTTTAAATGAAGGTGAATTTATACTAAAGAAAGGTGCTAGTGAAGTGTTCTTGAATTTGGAAAAAACTAGGACTACATATATGATGAAATCAAGTGAATGAAAGTTTCTGTTTTGTTTTTGTATTCATGAAAGATAAATAGTTTATAAGCTACCAATTGAATAATTTTGAGTTGGAATTAGAGATGAAAATGATGAGGAATTGAAGTATGATTAAGGTGTAATTGAGGTATAATTAATGGACTAATATAAAGATGTTTTGAATTTGGTATGAAGGTGTTATAATCTAGGGAAATTGAAGGAAAATGAATAGTGAACATTCGGTTCACTCATCCTACAATCGTGGGCAATGCTTTGAAATGAAAATTTTTTGTTTTGCGTGATTATTGAATCAACTAAGGATAAATTACTTTAATTTGGTGTATTTGGACTTGATTAAGGCCTGAAATGAACCTAGATTAATGTTTGATTAATTAGTTAAGGTTTGATAAGTTTAGGTTGTTAATGGATGTTATAACTTAAGGAATGGATTGTTTTGATATCAATGTATCTAAAATCTAGAATTTATGAGTGTTAAAGCAATGAAGGTGTTCTTATGAATGCAAATGTGATCCAAAGGATATGAGTAATGTGAAATAGGTATGAGAATAAGAATTGGGAAATTGTGTGAATATATATTGCTAGAAAAGGTTAGTGAATGTATGATTGATGAATTTAGAGTAATCAAACTTACTTAAGATATAAACCTAATTACAAACTAGATGTGTACAAGCTATGATGTTTGAATGGTCAAGATTTATAAGTAAAGATATATACCTGGAAAGTTAATTAAGCATGCATTGAACTTGACACATATACATGTGCATGAGTGAATAATCATATGATTGATCAACTTAGTAATATGTGAACTATGTGTGTATTGTATGATTTTAGACGCACAAGTAGATCATCAACATCCGGATATTGCTGGATCATCAAGGCAATAACTTTTCTAGAGTATATTGTGAGTTAACCTAGATGTTTCTCACTATGATTAAATTGTTTTTGGTTTACTTTCAGTTAATAAACTGTTACTTATCTGATGGATATGATTTCGGACATTGTTGGTTTGAAGAGTTTGATATTTGGGACTGTATATGGAAGTGTTTTCAAACTGTATGTGTAATATATAATTTGTACTTAACTGAATGTTGAATGCCAAACTCAGGTCCAAAGAATGTGATAAATGATATGAACACATTGAATGAAAAGTATTGATAGCATATTATGTGAATTGATGCGTTCTATTACATTAATATGCATGATCAGATAAAGGAGTTGTGACCGGAGTGACCAACGTGAAAAAGAGCTTTAAGCTCAGGAATTGTACACAAAGAGCCACAAGCTCACTTAATAATGAGCCTGGTATTCACGACAGATACGGGACAATAAATGAAATGAGCTTGGTATTCATAATGTATATGAGATAGTAAATAAGCGCTCCATCATAACAAAGTAAAATGAAAATAGAGTCACGTGTGCATTTGCATATATCTAGATATATATATATATATATATATATAACTTTATATGTATCATGTGAATGATTGAGATGAATTAATGGATTGTTTTGGAATAGTGTTATGAAATGTTTGTATACATGTTATACTTGTACTTGATGAAATATGACAAAATTTGTTGTGGGATTTGATACTAGATGATGTGTTAAACTTCTTGAAGTTGGTTATATACTTGACTTTGTGTTCTGACTGGAGTGAGCACATCGATGATGGTTTACTCACTGAGTTCGCAAACTCATCAAAATTGCAACGTTGATTTTTAGGTACAAGGGAGTTCTAGCTTCTAAGGCAACTAAGTAGAATTCTAGTACTATTATTTTAAGAATAAGAATGGCTCAAAGGTCTGGGCAGCTGATATCTGAGGAGTCTAGTTAGGATGTGTTTATTTAGCTTCTAATTTCATGTTAAACATTTTATATGGAGTTGTAAACTCTCAAATGTCATTAATGTAAATACATGGAAATAAATTGTAATGGTACAATGTAAGTAAGTTTATTTCGTGAATGAAATAAGGAGTTTTGATTATTTTGAATACTTGTGTTATGTGTGATGCCATAATAAGTTAATGTGATTGTTCTAACGTGCCATTCTCATAGGGTATGTTCTTGAATATCCTCTGAATGTTTGGGCATATGCTCTATGGAAGTGGTATGTTATAAATTCAATTTAAGATAGACATCAATTCATAGATAAATGAACACCAAATTAATGAAAATTGCCTTTTGCTTTATTAATCAAAATAAAGTTTTTACAAAAGTGCTAAAGGTGATCACCTTTAGAGCACTACTCTATAAAGGTGATTGCCTTTAGAGCATTACTTTAACACTCACAACTAACTACCTCTGAATAGGTAGAAGGTTCTTCATTAGACTCGATACGCTTTTCCACATTCAAAGCGTAACTAACCAAATCAGCCTCAGCATATCTTCATGGAGGTTTAATTTCTCTTATAGGTTTGTCTCTAGCTATACAACCCTGCAGTGACTGAGTGGATGTCTCCATACCATCTTTTATCTTTGGATTAGACTGGGGTGAAGTTTCTGGTGTATTCTCTATCCCTATATCAAACTCCACTGGAACTTTTGATATCTGTTGATCTTTATCACCCGAAACATTAGAAGACAAAAACTTAAGCATAACAATTTCATCAAAAATAACATTTCTGTTGACAATGACTTTACTACTCTTAGAATCCTATAACTTATATCCCTTCACACCTGACATGTAGCCAAGAAAGATACACTTCATGGATTTGGGTTCTAACTTTCCATTGTCAACATGAACATACGCAAGACTACTAAAAATTCTCAAATCACAATAATTAGCAAGAGAACTAGAACCAAACCATACCTCTTCTGAAGTCTTTTTTTAAATGGCAATTGAAGGAGAGAGATTAATAAGGAAGCATATAATAGCTGCTACTTTAGCCCAAAACGACTTAGGTAAACCAGAATTGCAAAGCATACACTGTACCTTCTCCATCAAAGTTATATTCATTCGCTTTGCCACGCCATTCTGCTGTAGGGTACCAGGAGTTGTTAAGTGCCTCAAAATTCCTTCTGTACTGTAAAAGACATTAAACTCATAAGCAAAAAACTCCAGACCATTATTAGGAAATTGACGCTTAACCTATCACCCTGTATGCTTTTCAATCATGATCTTCCACTGTTTGAAAGTTACAAACACATAACTCTTTTTCTTCAAGAAGAACACCTAGACTTTTCTGAAAAAATCATCAATAACTGTCAACATATAACTAGCGTCTCCTATAGAAGTCACCTTGGCTAGTCCCCAGAGGTCAGAATATATATAATCAAATGTTCCCTTTGTGCTATGAATGCGTTTACCGAAGCTAACTCTCTTTTGCTTCCCAAAAATACAATGCTCACAAATCTCCAATTTCCTAATACACTATCCATCAAGTAGTCCTCGTTTACTAAGCTCAACCATACTATTTTGGCTTAGATGTCTAAGCCGCAATTATCTGCATATGGACTTTTTTTCCTAGGCACTCATTTTGTATGGGCCTTTAGTTTAATGTTTCTATTCAGCGGTCGTGGTTATTGGCAAGAACTTATAACAATCAAGACTGGTCAGCCCATCAGTCCACACAGTTGTCCATGTACCAGTAGCAGATTCAACGATCGAATCTATGGAAGCATTGGTTTATACATTCCTCTTAGTTTCAACTTTAGGAATTCTTTTTTTTTACGATCTTTTTTCACGAACCACCCAAAGTTCTAACCGCTATAATTAAGTAACATCACCATCATTCATAGATTGGGTAGTAACATTTGCATGACATATAAATTAGCAGATTGTTTTTGCCCTTTTATCACAACCATAACACCTTTGCCAACCTTTAGAACTCCACCTTCATCAGTGTACCTATACCTATTGGTATCCAGAATACTCAAAGAAATTAAAATTTTCTTCAAATCTGGGACATGTCTTATATCTACAAGTGTTCTGACAACACCATCAAACATTCAGGTTCTGACTATTCTTATGCCATCTATCTTACAAGGAGTGTTATTGCTCATCATAATAACATCCTTAGATATTGTTTCATATGTTGAAAACTTTCCCGATTGGGACATATATGAAATGTGCAAGCTGTATCAAGAATCTATTCTTTGTCAGAATTAGACCTGCTCTTAGAAATTGCTAGGAGTTCATTACTAAATTCACCGAATTTTTCAGGTTGCTTTCCCTTTGAATTTGCTTCTTCTTTCTTTTGTAATTTCCAGCATTAAGCTTTAATGTGACCTTTCTTCTTGCAGTAGTTGCAGACTTTGTTTTTATGCTTGGATTGCAACCTACTCCTTCTGTCACTACTAGGATTTCTCCCCTATAGTCTCCCTCTAACAACAAGATCCTCAACAGGAGCCTCAAATCCATAAACAAGTTGTTTCATCTTCGCTTTAGAAAGTAATGCATCATATACCTCTTCTAGGGTTAGGGTATCATGATTATATAAAATAGTATCCCTAAAAGTGGAATATGATGCAGGCAGTAAATATAACAATATTAAAGCTAAATCTTCATCCTCATACTTTACCTCTACAGTCTGTAAATCAGAAACAATATCTTTAGACATATTTAAGTGATCATCAATGGATGTACCTTCTGCAAACGATGAGAATACAACCTTTGCTTTAAGTACAATTTATTGGTTAGGATTTTTATCATACATAATTGCTCCAGTTTCAACCATAACAAAGTGGCAGACTTCTCTTTCAAAACATCTTATAAAATCTGATTCAAGAGGTGAAGATGTGTTTGTGATAGGGCCTTGCAATCCTTATATTGTTTCTCCTTCGTGGTCTAAGAAGACGACATCTTATCAAACCCTAATAATGCATCATCCAAATCCA
>JAOQML010000002.1:11213351-11247849 GCA_027568935.1 Erythroxylum urbanii
TGTTTAGTGAAGTGATGTGACACGCCACCCTCGCGGGGCACAGATTCGGATATCACTGTCGATATCGGGTTCGGGTTCGGCGGGAGTGGGGTGTTACACTCAAGGACTATCAGTTATTACTTTATTAGATATTCTGAAAGATTTAGGGGTTAAAAGTTTTATGATCCCAATACTAAAGAAATCCTTAAGACAAAAAATGCCTGATTTTTTGAGGATGTTGAGTTTGCAGTGGGAGAAAGGATTAAGGACTTTGTTTTCGAAGAGGAATATGTTAAAATTCCTCTAATTGCTATTGACAATGATCAGGGTCAGGTTTCCATTTCTGACATTGTTCAAGAAGCAATTCTGGATCAAGACAATGTTATGGAAACTCCTCCCCAAGTTAACAACTTGTTTTAGAAGAACAAACTCTACAACCTCAAGAACCTATGTCATTAAGGAGATCCACTAGAGAGAGGAGAAGTGCAATTCCAGATGATTATGTTGTATTTCTTCAAGAACATGAATTTGACATTGGTATGGTGGAAGATGATCCGATCAACTTCTGTCAAGCCATGGAAAGTTCTAAATCTCAAAAGTGGATTGATTCCATGAATGAAGAGATAAAGTCCATGAAGGACAATGATGTTTGGGACCTTGCACCATTGCCTAAAGGTGCAAAACCTATTGGATACAAATGGATATTTAAGATCAAGAAGGATAGCTTTACACAGAAAGAATGCATTTATTATAAAGAGACCTTCTCTCTGGTTTCTTTGAAAGACTCTTTCAGGATAATAATGGCATGAGTGACACATTTTAATTTTGAGTTACATAAGATGGATGTTAAGACAACATTTCTCAATGGAGACATTAATGAGATGATTTATATGGTGCAGCTAAAAAACTTTGTGTAAGAAGGTGCAAAGCAAATGGCTTGCAAACTAAAGAAATCCATCTATGAACTCAAGCAGGCATCTCATCAATGGTATTAAAAATTTCACCAAGTTGTCATCTCGTTCAATTTTGAGATGAACTTAGCTGATGATTGTATACACTATAAGTTCAGTGGGAGTAAGTATATTTTTCTAGTTTTATATGTTAATAACATATTCCTTGCCACTAATGATATAGGCTTATTGCACGAAACCAAGAGAGTTCTGTCAAAGAAAATTGAAATAAAAGATCTTGGTAACGCTTTTTTGTTTTAGGGATTCAGATACATCGAGAATGCTATTGAGGTATTCTTGGGTTATCACAAAAGAGCTATATCAAAAAGGTACTTAAAAGGTTTGACATGCATAATTGTAAACCAAGTGATACCCTTGTGTTTTAAGGGAGATAAGTTCAATTTAAGTCAATGCCCCAAAAATGACTTCGAAGCCAAGGAAATGCAAAAGATTCCTTATGCTTTGGCTCTAGTAAGTCTAATGTATGCTCAGGTTTATACGCGTTCAGATATTGCGTATATTGTTGGAATGCTAAGGAGATATTTAAGTAACCTGGGATTGAATCACTGCAAAGCATCCAAACGGGTCATGCAGTACTTGCAGAGAATGAAAGATTATATATTCATATATAGAAAATTAAATAAGCTAGAGATCATTGATTATTTTGATTCCAATTTTGCTGGATGCCAAAATAGTAGGAGATCCACTTCGGGTTATATCTATTTGCTTGGTGGATGAGCTATTTCCTGGAAGAGTGCTAAGCAGACACTTATAGTTTTTTCCATCATGAAGTTTATAGCGTGTTATGAGGCATCCAACCACGAGATATGGCTGCGAAACTTTGTCATGAGGCTGCGCATTTTGGACTCTATTGAAAGACCAGTTAAGTTATTTTATGACAATAACTCGACAGTGCTATATTTTAATAACAATAGGAGCTCAACAAAGTCGAAGCACATCGACATCAAGTTCCTAATTGTTAAAGAGATAGTTTAGAGTGGACAATTGTCTATACAACAAATTGGATCAAACTTCGTGAATGTGAATCCGCTTACTAAAGGAGTGCCAGCCAAGGTCCTTCATGAGTATACTGCTCATATGGATGTTGCATATAGTTTCAATAGGAGTTTGTATTGTAGATACTTTTCAAATTAGACATTTTTTCACTGTCATTTTAGATATAGTTTTTGGTTAATTTGTTCGAGGTTATTTTCAGCTTTAAGATATTTGGTTTATTTTGTCTTTGAACTTATTTAAGATTGATCTCACTAAAGCATAATGTTGGACCAGTTGGAAATAAGCATGCTCAGATCACGCTGCTTATAATTTCCATACTACACATCCATACTTGATCCATGTCATTTGGTTATATTAGCATATGTGACCATTGATGGGTCTAGTTACATTAAATGTAGAGAAAGTTGCTTTGATCCTATATTGGTATGATTGATGGACCGGATTGTTTAGGGATGCATACAGTAATGATAGCAAAATTCTGAGTCTCATAAGGTTAATTCACAATTTTAAGGTAACACATATAGCCTAACTGGGAGATTATAAGGATTTTTAATCAAATATGTGCGCTTACATGTGTATAATTGTATATAAAGACTATCATATAAAGTTGAGCCCAATTAAGTAAAGTGGTCTAATATGGTTATGATATTTTGGGCTTTATGCATTTATTTTAAGTGTGAGCTTTATGTGTGTAGAAACCGGATTTATAATTTCTAGTTTTATGATGGGTCAAACTAGAAATTAGATTAGGGTTTTACTCTAATAAAAGTGATTATGGTCTCCAAATTAAATGTACACACAATTCTTTTTAACATCATATCATCAGAGAGAAAATAGAGTTAGGGAAAAAATAACTCTAAAAAAGACTACATTCTAATTTGGAAGATAAGCCACAAGATTCTAGTACAAATTTTACAATGAATTAAGGTGTGCTTCCGCTTTTACCTAGTTCTTGATGATTTGATATGAGCAGATACTGACTTTAAGGGAATTAAAACTCAACATAAAGTGGAAAGGTGTTGTTTCAGAGCCAGGAAATGACACTGAGCAAATGGAATTGCGGTGATTGGAGGTGGGAATTGTGTGGGGGAGAGAGGGGGTCTGAGCTGAGACTATCAGATTAGAGAGTTCTGGTAAGGAAGGAGCGGAATTCAAATCTGTTAAAGGGGATGAAATGGGAGTGACTTATGATTTCATTTATAAAAAGCAAACGAACCAGTCTTTTGATCCAACTTAATTTTGACTTCGTTGGTACGGAATAGAAGAGCTTTTACAGAAAAGAACAGGCCGAACCGGTTTGTTACGATCCTTTCAAATATTAGTTAGAGCTTGATTCATTTTATCATAAAACGGCTCTCATTCTCGAAATTTATACATTATTTCAAATCCATAAATAATTCGCAAACAATTATACCAATTGAAACGATGAAAAATACAGCTACCAAGATACTGTCCATGATGGTGTTTGGTAGATGATCTAAGAAGGTGCGATCCACAGAAAATTAGTTTTGAAGGTTACTTTCTATTGGTATCGTCAGTCAAACATTGTACAAAAGCTCGATTACTCCAATGATTTGCGTGCGTCTCAGTGATTGAAAACTGTCTAAATAATGCAAAACCGGACACAGGCTTCAATTTCTAAGTTTATCATCTAGCACTGCTCAAATTTCACCATATCCTTTTTTGGCACCCATGCCTAACCAGACTCGGGACTATATTAATATTTGCAAACCTAGCTCTACCAGAAGTGATGAATGCTTTCATCCAACCTGAAGAGAAGGAAATTTTCGAAGAAAAAAACCTGAAGTGAATGAAAACAACACTTTTATTAGACAATAACTTGGAAGGTTAAATAATGAGATGAAGATGTACACATAATGAGCAATTACAGACTTCAAGTAGGAATCTGTTCACCTTAACAGACTCACTCCACTAGGAATTTTGGCCTTGGGACAAATTCTGGGACCGTCTGATATGTCTTGTCTGGATAGGAAAGTGCTGTCTGCCTTTGGGGATTAAAGGACGACATATGAATGATAAGAGATTATCAATTAACTAAAGGACTTAACAGCTAACATTAATAGGGGAATAACTGCATATTTTATAGACTGTACATTGTAACTACTGCAAAAGAATTCCCTCCATTCAACTCCCTCAGAAACTAGAAAAGATTATACTGAAACGAACAACTATAGCTTTAAAATAATCATGTTATCACTGACAATTGGAGAATGAATTTCACATAAAATTAACACACAAAACAAGATAACATTCATCAGCCAATATATAATGGTAGCACATCAATGAATACATCGGCAAAACATACTCATACGAAGAAGCAAGCATAATATCCAGATTGAACCATTATGAATTCATGAAGTTTAACAATAATGTCATGTCCATTATGACCATCCAGGTGACATAGATATATAACCACCAAAAATTAGAAGAAAAATAGAAGTCAAATTGTAAGGATTTTGATAGAATGGCAATGAGGAAGATTTAAATTCTGCCTCTTTACCAATATAAAGTTCAGTTATAACCACATATCAAAGGTTTTTCACCTAAGAAAATATGCACTGGAGCATTAGCATCCCATTACTGCACAGTTGGACACAAAAGCACCTGCTCGCTCCTTGACTGCAAGAATATTCCATTCTGATCCATCAGTGCTTCCATTCTGTGGATCCCAAGTGTGCAGCACGATGACTTCAACCTCAGCTCCTTTGTGTCCTCCAATCACGAGTAAGCTGCTCCCACATGATTTAAATGCTAATCCCCAGCCATTAGAAGAGTCAGCTCTAACCGGCAAACTCTTCACAACACCCCATGAGTTATTAGTCTTATCATACCTCTTGACCTCATTTGTTACTTGATCAGCAGCATAAAGTTGATTATTTACTACAGCAACTAGTGGGGGAGAACGCATAGCAGGATGGCCCACACTAGAAGCAGGGTACATGTTCTCTATCCTCCTCCATGACCTTGTCTCAAGATTGTATTCTTCACCACAAGTTAAACAATCTGTTGGGCTAGACATACCTCCAATGACATAAAACTTCCCGTCCATAAAGAATCCTGAACACAGCTTACGCTGCATGTTCATATCTGGTAAGGTTTGCCAAGCACCCAACTCAGAATTGTAAAGCTCAGCAGACTTCAAAATGCGTCCATTCTTGTCAGTTCCTCCAGCAACAATGGCAATTTCCCCAAGGCTGCTTGAACCAAACAAACATCGTGGTAAGTTCATCAAAGCACATCTAGACCAGCCACGAGTAAGCAAGCTGTACTTCCAAATAGCAAATCCAAACAACTCATGACCAAAAACAAGTAGCTCAGTCCCCACAGCAAGAGACTCTTTATCTGCATGAGTAAAACAATCATCACATGGCATCCTCGGCAATTGCATCCATCTATGTCTTACAGGATCAAATGCTTCCCAAGGCATTAAAATACAGGCCAAATAAACCCAGTGTTCAATTATCCCAAGCCGCCGTCTTATCTTATATATACAACCACTTCCAACTAAAGCTCTGAATTTTCTATTGACACAAGCCAGAATAGGGTAATCTGATATGTAGCTCCAAGCCAAAATATCTAATGCTGTATCATCAGGAAGACCAGGAACAAGACTTTCATCTGGTGAATGTTGGTTATTACTCTCTCCACTTTGCACCACAGCTATGGATTTCTTACCATTTAGTCGTATCCGGTTCAAATCACAAGTACCCATGTCTCTTTCAAGCAAGCTTTTTCCAACCACCTTCAGATTTTCGTTCCCATTTAAGGGAACGAAGGAAAAGAGATGCCCATTTCTCTGAAGAAATCCATTCTTCTTCTCAAAATTTTGTTCCTCAAGAGGATCTCGGAACACCATTATTGAATTTTAAGCCTACGACTGAGCACAAGATAAGAAGAGGAGTTAACAGAATCCAAACATAAGCCTTAGAATTAACCCAGAACAGGACTTAGAATTAACCCAGAGCAGAATCGGTGGTACATTACGTATTTATTCTAAAATAAGAGAGTAGCTGGGCAGAGAGAGCCAATTATGTGATTGCTCAATCATTTAGTGCCAGTAAAACTTTATAAAACTAGGAGAAAAGTAAAACTAAAGCTAACTAAGTCCTCTTTAAGCAGCATCACCCAAAGACACACAAAATCAGAGAGTCATGCATAGAGCATATCCAACTGAATCGATTACTCCAGCATCGATTCTCACGTCAAGCCACCAACCGATATTAAAACCCAAACAAATGGAACGATAATCAAATTGATGAAACTAAATGGAATATTCTTCTTCAACTACTAATCTTCCATCGGAACTGACAGTCTACAAACATGCAGTACAGTACAAATCCTCCTCCAAGAATAAAACCAAGCAAAGACAATTAACCCAAAGAAAAAGCATTGGAAAATCGAATCAACGAGATCTAACACAAACATCAACAATATTCAAGTCCTCAGAAAAGCAGATTATATCAATTCAAATCAAATCAACGAACCACACACTAACCTTTGATCTCACAACGCGAAACAATTCCTCCGTCTGAAAAAAAAAAAAGAAAAGAGATACAGCAAAAACACGGATATAGAAGTATTGCAGGAAAAATCGCCGCCTGTGGCCGCCTGTATAAGATCAAAGAGACTACATACGAAGGAAATTGGTAGATGTTCTCTAGAGAGAAAGAAGGAAAGGAGACTAGTTGGGAGGAGATGGTTATCTAAATGATGCGAGTGAGGATGTATTTGTTCACTACATTACATCCATTTTTCTAGTTTTTGATATCAAAACGCATCTTCCGTTACTTTCCTGTCCCTTTTTTTTTTTTTAAATCATTTTATCTTTATTCATATAATATTTAAACAATAGCGCCAAGTAAATTTTCCTTTTTCCAAAAAATCAATTAAAAACTATTTCCATTTTCTTCGTAACTATTTTCATTTATTCCTTCTAGTAATTCCATTTCTCCGTTGTTGGCTGCTCTTGATTATTCTTCTTCCTGCTTTCTCCTTTTGACCAGTCAAAGGTTTAGTGAGGCGCACATGGACATGGTTCTTGGCTCGTTTTTACCCCTCGCCCCTCTTCCTTTTATGTGTCCATTTCTTTCCGATCATTCTTCTTTTTTTGGTTTGCTCTTTCCTTATTTATTCGTACGTTATCTTTTTAATCGTTCAAATTAATTTGCAACAAGTCTTGTAAAAATAAAAGTAATGCTTCGTCCTGAATTTTCTTGAATAAAATAATTTCGTACTATCAATTTTTATTAACGCATGTCGAGATGAAATAAATTATTTAATTTTATAATAATAGAGATGCAACGTGATTAAGAATTAACAATTCACTGAAAATTTAAGTCATTTATGGTTAGGAACTGATTTTGACTTTTGTTTTCATATTAATATGCAAACAAACCTAACTTCCTAAAGAGTTATTCTTAATTAAAGTATTTATGTTAAACTTTATTCTCTTTATCTAAGTTATCTATTACTTGTATTTTAACTCCTAACCCTGGCTAGTATAACATAAATGATCTACTATTAAGTTTGATATTTGGAATTAAAGCTTGTTTACATAACATGTGGGCATTATTTGCGATTTATATTTAAAGTATAAGTTGTGAGTGACAATTATTTAATTTAATTGGCAATCATAGTCGTGGATAAAAAAAACACTATGAAATTGATTAAAACTAATATGAGAGTAATAAATGATTAAAAATAATGTTATTAAATTTTGGATTTATACAGTAAAATCTCGAGTATTGTCGTAAAAATAACGTAGTTTATCAATTTTAGTTTTATAATTATTCTTATATTTTGACCCCTGCCTCCAATATTGTTACTTCGTTAATAATTGCTTATGTAATGTTTTGGTATATTTGCTTAAATATGTTTTAACTTAGTTGCGAACATATGGGTTTTTGAAACTTATTAAATTTGTTAATAATTTGAAGTTGTATTTGTTAGAAATTAATCATTTAAGTGACTTATGTGTTTAAAAGGAAATTAGGGGATTTAATAATTTAATAAATGAGCCTTTGAGCTTTTAGCCTATTACGATTTACGATAGATAGTTGTGAATTGACTATATAGTTGTCAGTTTTTCAAAGGTAATAGGGCTTTGTTTCTAACTAAAAGGTTTTATCTTCTAATAAAAATACCATCACATACAAAATGTGAGATAGAAAGTGTGGGAAAGAGACCTATTAGGTAAGGAGCTTATATCTGTGTTATTGAGCTATGGGAAAGGTAGATATTAAGAAACTCTTTATTTAATTAAAATAAAATTATGAATATTTGTGAGTTCCATAAATTTCTAGATCATGTTATGTTTCAAGAAATTATCACTTAATTCTATACCACAGATATCATTAATTCCATACTATAGATATCATTTGGACTTTATGTGGAACTTTTTATGTACCTAATATATCTAGGAATTCAGTTTTTTTATCCAAACTTAATATGCCTGGATACTCATTTAAATTTGATAGTGGTAATTTTAGTTTGTACAAACATAACTACTTAATTAGTAGTGGTATTAAACCTTGATATCTTGATACTAAAATTTTATTGGATTTGAATCCTAATGTTAGTATACAACATAGTTTTATTAATGATAGATATACTTACTTGTGGTATAAGTATTTGGGACATATTTCCAAAGAACAACTTTAAAGATTATTAGAGAATAAAATACTTCTTGAATTAGATTTTAGTGATCATAACTTTTTTGTGGATTATATTAAAGGTAAACAAACAAAATACACAACAAAGATATAAGTCATAAGAAGCACTTAGTTTCTTGAAATAATTCATACTAAAACACAAGGACTATTTGATGTGCCTACTTTTAATAAAGAAAATATTTTATCACATTTATAAATGACCATTCACATTATGGATATGTCTATTTGCTATATGATAAATCTCAGGCTGTAAATGCCTTGGAGTTTTATATTAATAAGTTTGAAAGACAATTAAATATAAAGGGTGAAAATAGTCAGGTCTGATAGAAGTGGTGAATATTATAGTAAGTATGATGAAAGTGGTCAAAATCTTGGTCCTTTTGCTAACTTCCTTGAAAGACACGGTATTTGTGCGCAATACAAAATGCTAGGCACACCCCACAGATATCATTAATTGCATACTATAGATATCATTTGGACTTTATGTGGAACTTTTTATGTACCTAGTATATCTAGGAATTTAGTTTTTTTAATCAAAACTTAACATGTCTGGATACTCGTTTAAATTTGGAAGTGGTAATTTCAGTTTGTACAAACATAACTTCTTGATTAGTAGTGGTGTATTATGTAATGGTTTATATAAATTAAAACTTGATATGTTTATACTGAAATTTTATTAAATTTGAATCCTAATATTAGTATACGACATAGTTTTATTAATGATAGATATACTTACTTATGGTATAGGTGTTGGGATACGTTTCCAAAGAACAACTTTAAAGATTATTAAAGAATAAAATACTTCCTGAATTAGATTTTAGTGATCATGACATTTTTGTGGATTATATTAAAGGCAAACAAATAACATACACAACAAAAATATGAGTCATAAGAAGCACTTAGTTTCTTGAAATAATTTATACTAAAATATAAGGACTATTTGATGTGCTTACTTTTAATAAAGAAAAATATTTTATCACGTTTATAAATGACTATTCACGTTATGGATATATTTATTTGTTACATGATAAATCTCAAGTTGTAAATGCCTTGGAGTTTTATATTAGTAAGTTTGAAAGACAATTAAACATAAATGGTGAAACTAGTCAGGTCTAATAGAAGTGGTGAATATTATAGTAAATATGATAAAAGTGGTCAAAATCTTAGTCCTTTTGATAACTTCCTTGAAAACATGGTATTTGTGCACGGTACACAATGTTAGGCACGCCCCAACAAAATAGTGTAGTAAAAAGGCATAATAGGACTTTGTTAGATATGGTTAGGAGTATGATGTGTAATTCATGTTTACCCACTTCTTTGGGGAAATATGCTTTAAGAAATGGGAGTGGAAGTCCCTATGGATGTGTAATTCCTTATGACTTGTATACCTTCTCAAGTTATTGTTCTATAAATTATTGAACTACTTAATAATCATAAAGAATAACAAATTAACGAACCACTGTTCATAATGAAATTGAATAAGAAGTGAATGAACCTCTAGTAGAAGAATCACAACAAATAACATTAAAGAAGTTTTAAGGAGAAAGAAGACTGGTTGTTTCTTATAACTATATGATATATCTACATAAGCCAAAAAAATGACCTTAGAATTAAGAATGACACATTTACCTTTTCACAAGCCATAAATAATAAAAATTATGACAAGTAGTTAGATGCCATAAAAGATGAGTTCAAATTTGTGAAACTTATAGTGATTGAGACCTTATGTAATTGCCAGAAGGTTATAAGAGAATTAGTTATAAATGGGTCTTTAAAACCAAATGTGATTCTTTTGGTAACCTAGAATGTTACAAGGCTGGACTAGTTGTCAAAGGATTTACTTAGAAAGGTGACATTGATAATAAAGATACTTTTTCACCAATCTTTAAGAAGGATTCACTCATAATTATTATAACTTTGGTGGCTCGTTATGATTTAGAGTTATACTAAATGGATATGAAAACTGTCTTTTTGAATAAGAATTTAGAGGAAGAAGTCTATATGGACCAACCAATGGGGTTCATAAAGGCTGGAAAGGAACACAATATACGAACTTAAATAAGCTTTTTGACAATGGTATCTTAAGTTTAATAATATTATTATTTCTTTTAGATTTAAGGAAAACACTATTGATTGGTGTATATATCTGAAGGTCAATAGTTGTAAGATTATTTTTCTGGTCTTGTATATTGATGATTTCTTGCTTTCAGCTAATGATCTTGGTCTATCAAGTGAGACTAAGAAAATTTTCTCTAGTCGTTTTGAAATGAAAGATATGGGTGAGGCAATATATGTGATAGGAATGGAAATATTTCATGATAAATCATAAAGATTATTAGGTTTGTCTCAGAAGGAATATATTAATAAAGTTTTAGAGAGATTTATAATGGACAAGTGTTCAGCATTACCAGTTCTAATTCAGAAAAGGGACGAGTTTTGCCTCATACAATGTTGAAAATTGACTTAGAACATAAACAAATGAAATTAATTCCATATGCATCTATAGTTGGGAGCATAATGTTTCTTCAAACATATATGAGACAAAACATAAGTTTTCCAGTAAGGATGTTAATGAGATACTAGAGTAATATTTGTCTAGATTAATGAAAAACTACAAAGAAAGTTATGAAATATCTACAAGTAACTAAAGAACACTTACTTTTAAAGAGGTTTGATTACTTTGAGGTGGTTGGATACTCATATTTGCACTTTACTGGTTGTATAGATACAAGAAAATATACTTTTGGCTATATTTCTCTATTAGTTGGAGGAGCTATCTTATAGAAGAGCATGAAGCAATATGTAATTGTTGCATCCACTATAGAGGTTAAATTATGGCTTGTTTCGAGGCTATGCTTTTGACTAAATAGTTGTGGAACTTTATTTAAGGGATTGAGATTGCCAAAGGTAGAGCCAAGTTTCTAAAAATTTATTGAGATAATTCTGCAACAATTTTCTTCTTTAAGAACGACAAGTATTACAAAGATGCTAATTGTGTATAACTGAAATACTTTGCTGTTAAGGAGAGGTTTATCAACATAGATGTCAATTGAGCATATTAGCACTGATCTTACGTTAGCTGACCTTATAACAAATAAGTTATGGCTCAAAATATTTTATGTTCACGTAAAGAATATGAGCATTATTTATGCTGATGATTATTAAATAGTACTTTTGTATTGGCTTTTATCACATATTTGATATTATTTGTGCATTGATGAATACATTATTTATGAATTTTCTATTTCCTTTTTATTTATTTGATTGTAATATATGTTGTTGAAAACAAAACTGAATGGTACACCCCATTACGTACTTCCCATTTATTATCATGATCAAGTAAAAGGGCTAATATAATGCTATATAGCAGGGAACATGTTGATTTCATAATGTATAACAGCCATGACTCTTATTAGTTTTATACTTGATTATGATTATTGATGATATTAGTGTATGTGAATGATGACTATTATATATTATGATTGCTTGAATTATTGATCTAATAGACTGTATAAAGTCACATGAGTTGAGTGAGATAATATTAGAAATTAATCCTTTAAGTGACTTATGCATTAAAAAGACAATTAATGGATTTAATAATTTAATAAATAAGCCTATGAGCTTTTAGCTCATTATAATGAGGAGTTTTGAACTAATTGATAGTTGCCAATATTTTAAAGTATATTAGGATTATTTCTCTGCCTAATAAATTTTGTTTTCTCACAAAAATACAAGTAAAAAAGTGAGAATTTTTTTTTGGAAAGAGGCAAATAAGGTAAGGAGTTTACATCTAAGAATCGTTTTTGAATTGCTGGCTAATGGAAAAATGTTTCAAAAATTCTTTCTTTTATTAATTGTTAAAATATGAATGAATATTTATGAGTTTCATAAATTTATGATGCTGCTATGTTTCATAAAATAATGCTTACAGTATTGCATACTTTTTTATTTAATCGTCCTCCTTAATTTCAATTATACACTTAAACTGTTTATGGCTTGCTACAGTACCAATAAAGAACTTTTGTGCATGTTTATGAAAAACGTACAGGCGAAACAAAATGGCTTGTTTAAATTATTTGTTCAACCGGTACATAAAAGACCTACAAAAGAATTCCATCAGAATAAAACATAAAACAAAAAACAAAAATGAGAATTAAGGGGAAACTACTACAACAGTAAAACCACGTGTTACAACTTACGAGCGAGAGTTAACTGCTCACACGTGCATCGTTCAGACACGTGTAACTACAATTAATCGCACGAGTCAATTAACAGGTTTCTGCACACGTGCGAGTGGCACGTCTGTGAATTGTGATTGCCTCACGCAGCTTTCGAAATGTAAAAGAAATTTACAGATAAAATCAAACAGAAACCTCTAAAAAGCCATCCAAAGTCCAAGCACCTGACCTCCATTAAAGTTGCAAAAAAAAAAAGGAGATTTGGTCCCTTATTTTCTCGGGAAAGTTTTGGGTTAGCGAAGTGGAAAGAAAATTTAAGAGAGGGTAAGAAATAATTATTTTACGCGAGAGAGAAAATTCTGGAGAGAGAGAGATTTCCCAAGAAAAGAAAACATCTAGAGAGAGAAAACCCCTTTCACTAAAAACACAGACAGATGTTTAGAGGGAGAGAGGCAGTTTAAAGTTGTTTTGGAGCAGAAATATGATTCTGGATTTCTTTTAAACTGGCAATTTCCAGTTCTGTTTAGATCATTAAATAGAGGGAGTAGAGAGAGAGAGAGATAAGAAAAGATTACATTATGTTCGAATAGGCGTATGTGTATGTGTATTTTGTTACCAGATCCTCTTGTGCGACAAATTCGTTAGGAGACGGTGTAGGTTGGGATTGTTAATTAGAGCACAAAATTTGGGGAATTTGTGGGTGATCAGCTTTGGGTAAGTAAGAGGGGATTTAGGGTTTCTTTCTTTTTGGTTGAGTATTAAAATTTATCTGAAGGATATGGTGTTGGGTTGCCGTGGATTGTGTCGGTGGCGGCGGGGCTGGCCGCGGTGAAGCGAAGAGAACAGCGCGGTGGAGCTGTACAATGCGCAGGAGGTGATTGTGGAAACAAAGGCATGTTATTAGGGTTTCATATTTTAAGTTTGTTCTTCACTTGGGAGTTGAGGATGTGTTTGGTACACCGTCTAAATTTGATTTTTAATCAGTTAAAAATTTAAGCTGTGTCTTCAGTGACGGTTCTTGTTTGATTGCAGTTTGGTGGTTATATCACTTTAAATCTGAAATCTTGTTATTGTTATTTTAGTTTAGAGTTGCTTTGTATCTGAGGGTGTTTTCTCGTTTTTTTCTTTCTTTTTCGAAAGAGGTATTGACGTGTCTCTATGTGCTTTTTAGATCACGCAAGTCTTGAATGGAAGTTGCTATAAGAAAGGGCCAGTAGATCAAACTGAATCAGATATTGGGAAGAATATGGTGAGATAAAAGGGTAATTTACATTCTGTTGTTCTTAGTTCCATGTTGTCGCTTCCGCTGGGTCATTTTTATTTATCTATAGGCACTTAGTATAGTTTAATAATGAACCTGCTCTACTGTGGCTGGATATGTGATTTTAAAAGTTGCATGTAGAGTCTTTGAGATTGCCTCTCAACTGCTTACTTGGTTGATTCCAATAATATCTTGATGAAATTTGCATTTGCTTCAATCTAGCATAGGACAGCTTTTCTTTTCATTGAAGTTGCTTGAATAATGTCTTCTCAATCTGAAATTGATTTTTGTACTGCATACTTGAATGTTGTGTTTGTTTTCAAGCTGTGGATTAAAGTGATCTAGTCTAATATGAACTGGTTAATCTAATCATTTGCTGGGTGAGGTTTAGCTTTAATTCTGTTCTTGAAGTTATAGGGAATTAGTAACCGTTAATGCTATGTATTAATTATATGTCCTTGAAGTTGCTCAAATAGCGTAATAAAGGTTGTTTCTTGTGGTGAAGATAAGAATTCAAATATTCTACATAACTCAGGTAGGAGCTGGAAACAAAGTTTTTCCAAATGTACTTACTAGACAATCCAATCTCACCTTTAAAATGTATGGCATAATAATTTGGTTGTGAGAAATACAGTTTAGGAGGTCTAGAGTTTTCCTAATTCAATGTTCGTCAAAATGCAAGTTTCCTCATAATCATTTTAAAGATTTTATGGTCTTAAATTTTCAAAGTTAACAATCAATTTGAGTTGCTGCTACAACTAATATATGCAGTGCAAGATGTATGTAAGCATGCTTAAGCAGGTTTATATATGGCAACATGATGTGTGTAGCACATTGAAAGAGAAAAGGAGAGACAAAGAGGAGAGAGAACACAAAGGGAGGAAAAAATGGGGAAAAGAGAGTCACATGTTAGTCTTATAGGGATCGGACAAACAAAAGGGAGCAAAAGATTTAAATGGATTGTCCAGAACTGCAAGAAAAATGGTCAAACCAAGTATCTATAATAGTGTAAAGCATTTCATTTGACTGTTGGATGATTTTGATTTCAATCATGTTGCACAAATTATATCTAAGCTAACCTGGTGTAAGATTATTTACCTATAATATAATAAATCAACTAGTTAAGTATGAATTTCATGAAGGAGCTATGAAGGAGCTAGTGATAGGGAACTTTTAAAAATCTTTTAAAGTTGATTTACTTTATCGAAACAAATGAAAGGTTGGCATCAACTAAACATTTTCTCATAGTTGGTTGAAAATGTGTTTAATGTGTTTTTCTCTGGTTGTAAATGTCCTGTATGCCTCACTGATTTTTGTTAGTTATTGGTTTCGGTATATGAGAGCTTACATTCACTTCAAAGTTTTTGATACACATTTCTTACTTATGTGTTGCTATCTCTTATTTAGATACCATTACAAACTGAGAAAAGATTAGTCAAGCATTCCATGAAAAGGAAGATTCATAGTGGTGCAGAGTCTGGGACTTGTAACGTGTGTTCTGCTCCTTGTTCATCTTGTATGCATCGCAAGCAAGCCTGTATGGGATCAAAAGGTGATGAATGTTCTGATGAAACATGGCGCGCAACTGCAACAAGTCAAAATTCTGTTAATGAGGATGATGGTTCACCTTGTCAAGACGGAACATGTGACAACTTACAGCATACCCCCAGTGAAGCAAGTAATATGCTTAGTTTTAATGCAAATCATGATTCCTTATCTGAGAATGCAGAAAGTAAAGCAACTCTAAGGTCTTCTGATATCGCTGATGCTTCAGTTGACTCCGAGAAACTTCCAAAGCTCTCTTCTATTGCAGCTGTTGCTGAGAGTCAGCTTTTGTTGAAACCACTCCACCTTTCAGACCAGAAAATTTCAGTGGCTAAGCATGAAGATTCTGAATATTTAGAAGGACAAAATGCCAATTTCCAGGGTGATAGAAAAGCCAATATTGTGGGTATTGCCAAGTTGGACCCACTGGAGATGGGTGATGTCAGTGCTGGTAGTAGCTTACCGAAGGTTCAGAATTTAGGTGGTCTGTCTCCTCATGTGAAATCTGAAAGTACAATGGAGTATTCTAATCTTTTATTAACAAAAGGACAAGGATCCTGTATTGGCAGTAACAATTGCTCGGCTGCACTCGAGAGCTCCGAGAAATGTGGTAGAAGTCCTGCTAGGGAGCCAAATAAAGTTTACCCGAAGACACAGGCAGAGATCAATAGCATGGACCAAACTTATGAAGATCCTAGATGTTTTAATAAAATTGAACAGAATGAGAAATTGGACAAGCCAGCAGTTAAGTTCCCTGACATACTGGAACCTCCTTTTCAATCTGTATCTGGGGATGAGAGTGATGACTCAGAAATTGTGGAACATGATGTAAGTAATGCACTCGCTTACAGAGATAGTGTTTGCACGACTGTTAAGTTGAATTTGTGCAATTTTAATATTCTTTTTTGGTGAGATTAGCTGCTTCTATTTTTTCAATATTTCTTGCTCATCACTTATTGGAGAATCCTTTCATAAAAGTCCAGACTTAAAAAGGTTTGTGAACTCAAGAAATATTTCTAGCTCATATTGCTGTAGTTCCTTTGTAGATAGTAAGTGTTTTTCTTTTTACTATATGGTAACCTTGTTTTTTTTTTTTTTCCTTATATAGAGTTTATATGGGAAGATGGTGATGCCATTTTTTAGGGTAATGGGGGTGGATTGCCATTTCCCATGATTTATCACGGGTGTTGATGTTGGGGCTTATTTTTTCAGTTCTTTTATTAATTAACACCTGAATTAAAACACTTGCAGTAGACTTAACTAATTCAATAAATTGGATAATTTTGATGATGGAAGTCCTTAGAGTTAATTGTGGTACATTTGATTAGCGTTATTTAAGGAATGGTGGTTTAACATTGTAAGATTTTTCAGATTATTCTTTAGTTTTGTAGTCTGATTTTTGAGACTGAGGGCTAGGTCTTTTGGTGTATTGGGGATAATTGTAGTTCTGTCATTTTCCAGTGTTTGTTTCTCTTGGCCTTTTCTTGTTTCTTAGGTAATAATCTCTCCTTAGTTTTCCTGTTAATCATCCTCTTCTTCTTTTGCTAAATTTTTCCTTTGCCTGAAAACAGGTTAAAGTGTGTGATATTTGTGGGGATGCAGGCCGTGAGGAACAGCTTGCCATATGCAGTCGCTGCAGTGATGGAGCAGAACACATGTAAGCCCATATATGTTTCTGTGGCTTTTGGTATCTTAGCTTGTTTGTGTAATCAGGATTCTCTAGTTGTAATTTCATACATGTCTTGACATGCTATTACACTTAATTAGCTATTGCATGCGAGAAATGCTCCGTAAACTTCCTGAAGGAGACTGGCTGTGCGAAGAATGCAAGTTGACTGAGGAAACTGAAAACCAGAAGCTAGGTATATAGCTTATATAGAATCTTTAAATGCCATTTTCCTTTTCAGAAATTCTCCTTTGTTAAGTTGCAGATATATCTTATTTTTGAACTTGACTTTAAAACTCAGATGCTGAGGGGAAAAAGACAGACAAAGCAGTATCACAAAGCTCTGGCAAGAGGTGTGCAGTAGCTGCAGAGGTGAAATTTTGTTCAAAGAGGCAGGCGATTGAAACAAGTTCAGGATCCCCCAAACCCTCTAGCCCCAGCAGAATAGCTGCACTATCACGGGACACTTCATTCAAAAACTTAGAAAAAGTTAAAGTAAAACATTCTCATTACACATCATCTGGTAATCAATTAAGTACAGATAGTTCAGAAATTGCTCGCTCTTGTTCTACCAATGCTCGTCTTCAATCTGCAAAAGGTAGGAAAAGAAGTTGGCTTGCTTTCTATTTTTGATGTCTTTTAGTTCACATTAGATGTAAAGTTTACTGAGCATTTCACACTATTGATGGAATTCTTGGTATCTTAAAGCACTGAAATTCTAGATTCCTCATCAAGATTTTTTTTTGTTTATTAGCTCCTTGATCTATTTGCAGTGGAAAAATCTCTCGACAATAGATGATAATATCTGGTTGATCAGATATTGTATACTGATGGGTGTTTGATTAAAAAGCTGCGATGACTATGTGACCATTGAAAAAAATGATCAAAGTTAAAAGGTGCATTATACGCCTGATGTAAGTTAAATTAGCTTTGGTCCCATGTGAAAGTAGAGAGAAGAATATATAGAATAGTTTAATCATCTGTTAATTTAGTAGAGAGAAGAATATATAGAATAGTTTAATCATCTGTTAAATTAGCTTTGATACTATGTGAAAGTATTGAGAAGAATATATAGAATAGTTTAATGTGGTTTGGTTGTGTACAAACAATCAAAGATCATCAGGGTACTAAGTAGTGTACTTATTAGGCTTAGTCCATTCATTTATAATAATAGGGCTATACAATATTACATAAATTGGTTTGGTTGTGTACAAAGATCATCATTGTACTAAGTGTACTTATTAGGCTTAGTCCATTCTTTTGTAATAATAGGGCAATACAATATTGCATAATAAATAATAAAATATTCCTGAATAGTATCTAACTATTCCATTGTTAGCGAGCACAAAATATTCTCTATTGGATACATAATCATATTATTATATTAAATATGAAATCCTTCAAATCTTCAATGCTCCTCCTTAAGCTAATAAGTAGATGGTTTTCATATCTAGCTTGCATATGAAGTTTTGAATATGTAAATAGAGAATTTTGCAAATCGATAAAATGAAATAAAAATAATATTTTTTTTCTTATTTTGGCTGTTTCTACTTATTTCGTTTTTTGACTACTCTCTCTTGGTTTTTTTTGGGTAAGCCCTAAATTCACACACACACACACACACACACACACAAACATAACTTAAGAGGGACTTGCTGAGAGAGAACAGTGAAGGTGGTGTGATTGGAACAGGGACTGAGAGTAGAACAGTAATATGTTGGAAAAGAAGAAAGGAGGCAAAACAAAAACAAAAGTGAGAAAAAGGTAAGATAAGAATAGAGGTAGTGATGCTCTCGATGGACTGTCGGAAGGAAATTTGTGGAAAGAAATAGAGGTCATGACGCTTTCAATAGGCTGTCAGAAGAAATTACAATATAGAACTAGTGGCACTCTCGATGGGCTGTCAAAGGGAAAGAAAAATGAAGAATATGATAGAGATAAGGGCATTCCCAATGGGTTGTCAGAGGAAAAGATAGGGTAGAGGTAACAATTCTCTCAGTAGGCTGTCTGAAAGAAAGACTGAACAGAGATAAATGCATTCTTAATAAGCTGTAGGAAGGAAGAACAATGGCTCTAAAGAAGAAGAAACAAAGAACTTTAGGTTCCTTGGATAGGTACTTGGTTCTAAAGAGGAGATTAGAGGTTAGGGTCCCATAATTGTTAATTGGTTAATTGGTTATGATACCATATTGAATTTGATACCATGTGAAAGTAGAGATGAAAGCGAGGTAAAAGAGTGTGAGGGGAGAAGAGAATGTATAATTTTTGCAGTGGTTCTGCTGGGAAGCCTACTTTTATGGACAAAAAGATAACTAGTGTACTAAGGTGTGTTATTCATTTGCCTATCTGCTTATAAAATACAATAGTACCGATTAGAGTTCTATATTGTTAATTAATCCCCAACTATTATATTTCAGGGATGCAATATTCATATATTAGATACATAACAATGTTTTTACAAAAAAATTGTCATGATTTTGAACAGTAATTAAAATCCATACGTACATGTTTGTATTTGTATTTTTATTTTCTTATTCTGGTGTCCTCATAAACTGAAGTGATTTTTGAGATCTGTTGTTGTCTTTATGCAGGCACTTTGTTGAAATCTAATTCATTCAATGCCTTGAGCTCCAAACCTAAAGTGAAACTGGTGGATGAAGTTCCCTCAAAGCACAAGGGCATGGGAGAAAGTTCATCTCTAGATGTGAAGGAGGAGCCTGTTAGGATGATAAGCAAATCTACATCATTTAAATCAGTGAACTCCACCCGTTTGAATGCCGCCGAAACAAAGGTTAAAATGCTTTCTCCTAAGTTTTCCCATAATCAAGATGTACAGGGACCAAGACAAAAACGTAATGCATTTGAGAGAAAAAATGTGTCAAAATTGGATCGACCTTTAGTTAGTTCAGTGATAAGAAGTTCTGTGGTTGCGGCCCCCAAGGTTGATCCAAAAACCCCACATCGTGGTGAAAGTGCTGTATCTTCTTCCAGCAACAATCGAGAGATAAAGGCTGTGCAATCAGATGTTAAAATGGGTTCTTTACTGAGGTCAACCAGTTGTATTTCTCGAAAAGGAGCAGATGTTCTTGTTAGTTCTGGTATGCTTGCCATATATTTCTGCTGTTTCTTTTCTTTTTCTTGTCAGTCTCTTTTGGGATTGATTATGGTCTTTGTTTGTCATTGTAGCTCGAGCATCACCTAGTGTAGCTGGTTGTGGTGCTTCAGCTGAGCAAAAGTTAAACCATGTTGCCCCTAAGGATGAGCCATCATCTAGTTCTTCTTGGACCTCTGACAGACCATCCAATAATGGTATTGAGAACTTGCAAGATTGCTTGGATAGGCCATGTGAGGTATTGAACCAATGTGAGAAAACTAGGGAAGGTGCTGTTAATCGTTTGAAGTCCACTGAGACAACTGGTCAGAAGAATATTATCTGTCAAAAATGTAAAGAAAGAGGTCACACAACAGAACATTGCACTATTATTATTCCTCAGGATGCTGATGCAGATATATCTACAGCAAGAAACTTTAAGGTGGAGATGGGGAAAGGTAATAAGTTGAAAGCTGCAATTGAGGCTGCTATGCTTAAGAAGCCTGGCATATATGGAAAGAGAAAAGGAAGTGAACAATCTGATGTGTTGTCCTCTTCAAATTTTGATTTGAGTTGTGATACAACTTCTTATGATCAGTTTTCAAAAGTGAAGAGTATGATTTCCAATGATCGTATCATTGAGGGCCAAATGAATTATGGCACTTTTTCTTCTGGCTCTTACAAGCAAAATCGTAACAGTGATAAGCAGCTTAATTTGCAGTTAGGTGATGTTATTCCTTCTGTTGCAACATCCAGTCATGCTTCAGCCGGAAACTTTGTCCTCGGGAAGATGTCATCCATTCCAGAGGATGAGTATATTTGGCAGTAAGTTATTCTTTTATTCTCTTTAATATCTAGTAAGTTTTGATCAAGATTGAGCATATGCAGCCAACAGTGAATTAGCTTTCATCCTTCTGTTCTTTTTATTTCACTTTTCTATCCTCCAAATGCTCCAACTACAGAAATAGAAGAACTAGTTTTTAGAGTCACATTTGTGTTTTATAAAAATTTCTGTATATTTGAAAACTTTTCTATAATATCCCAGTGGGAGCTTTGTTATAAAAAGACTAAACATATTTTACAACAAACGTTAACTTGGATCATATCTATTCTTCCTCCCAACTATTGGCGTCAGTAGAATCCTTTGAGAGAATAAGATGTATGTATGTTCTTTTGGGAAATTTTTAATGGTACAGTAACGGAAGGATAAAAATTGTAATAAGAGTTCTGAAACATGAAA
Source organism: Erythroxylum urbanii (assembly GCA_027568935.1). Lineage (NCBI taxonomy): Eukaryota > Viridiplantae > Streptophyta > Magnoliopsida > Malpighiales > Erythroxylaceae > Erythroxylum > Erythroxylum urbanii. Next base: position 11,234,971 of record JAOQML010000002.1, read on the forward strand.
TTAGTATAAGAGTATTTCAAATAATTTTAAAATCTTATTACAATTGCATATATGAACCACAATTTGAATCTGGATATAACTAGATTCTATTTACACATCAGTAAATTTGGATTATTAATTTCTTTTTAATTTGGATACAGAACTTAAAGAAAGAGAAAATTATTTGATTGTACTTCTCTATTAATTATTATGTTGTTGGTATTTATATTTAATCAAAATTACACTCTTCTTAGATATGCTCTAGAACGGCATGACTAGCTCGAGTGCTTCACCATCAAGTTTGAGGTTTAGTAGTTTCTCCTTTGAGGGTAAATCAGGATATCTATGGTCAAGAGTAAATAGTAAGTTACTCTAGATTTGGATTACGGACTTGAAATTGATAGAAGGCAATGACATAAAGGACTTCTCTCTCATAGCAAAAATCTCTTAGCACTAAGAAAGATATAGCACTTATATAATAAAATAAATTTAATGTGAAGTTTTTACTATATAGATTTTAATTTTCTACATTTGTCCATGTTCTTCATAGTTATATGTCCAATACTTGTTTTTATAATCCTTGGCAGAGTTTTTTGACATATGAGTACTGAAGCATATCTGTGTATGTTTTTTATTTGCATTGCAGTTAAACTAAGATTAAATCTTTCATCAATTTGCATCTTTTAAGCATACTTCTATCTTTCATCAATTTGCATCTTTTAAGCATACTTCCCAAGATGTTGTTCTGGCTAAGCTTCTGTAACTATGTAGGGGCACATTTGATGTGTATAAAGGTGGGAAATCTTTAGACGTTTATGGAGGGATTCAAGCACATTTGTCAACTAGTGCATCGCCTAAAATTCCTGCAGTGGTGAATAAGTTTTCCCATAAAATTAGCTTTGAGGAAGTATCTCGCTTGAGCACATGGCCAAGACAGTTTCATGATAATGGTGCAAAAGAGGAGAATATTGCTCTTTACTTCTTCGCAAAGGATCTTGGATGGTAAAGTGTACCATATCCTTAACTTCTACTTTATAGTAGAGGGTTGTCTTTTTGACACATCTCTCCTTTACCTTCATTTATTTATCTGGTCTCTTGCAGTTATGAGAAGAGCTATAAAGGTTTGTTGGAAAAAATGATAAAAAATGATTTGGCCCTTAAAGGATCTTTTGATGGCGTTGAACTCTTGATATTTCCATCGACCCAACTTCCAGAGAGTTCTCAGCGTAAGAATCTGCTGCACAATCTTTCACTGTTCAACTAATTGTTGGTCTTTTTATTATTCAACTACTGAAAAGCATCTTATGGGATAAGGTTTGCAGGGGCTTAATTAATTTTCTACTGGATTCCCATGACTTTTTTAAGATCGTAGTGCATGCTTGCTACTGATGAAATCTGCTATCCAAATTATTAGGCTCTATTTTGGTGACCTTTACCTGTAACCAAATAAAGTTTTCTGAAGTTAAATTAACGAGCTTTGATTTTGGACTTCTCCAAATATTATGCAATGTTCTCTCTCGTTTGTTCTGTTGTTGCTTTATCAGTTTGCTTTGGGAATTTTTTTTAGTGTCTTCATTGCTTTCACAGTTCTAAAATCCGTGAGCCTATGCCCTGTGAGTTCTGTATACTGATGATCTTTTGTCAAGTTTTGGGCTTGTTTCTTTTTTCGAAGTTAGATTGCATGCTGAAAGACTTTTATAAGTTAATGATGATATATTGCACATGCACTTTTTAAGGAATTATTTGTCTCGTAATCAGTATTGCTCTGATATATATTATACAGGCTATACTCCTGAGATTCTTTTGCTTTTTTTTTTCTAGATTGATTTTTATTCTTTAAATTCTTGTCTCACATGGGATGTTGTCCTTTACTTGGGAATGCTGTGGTGGTTCCGTGCCATCTGGGTTTTTCTTGTGTTAATGACTATAAACCAATCAGAGATTTTACTTACAGTGTTGTGTGTAGTTGCTGAAGATTTCTTCATGCAAGTTGACGTACTTGTGTAGCAAAATATGGCGTATACTTCAAATTCTTGGAATATTTTGATTTTGCTAAGCAGTTGTGGAATATTCTAGTATATTAAATAACCTCCACAATTTTGTGATTATTTTCTGTAGGTTGGAACATGCTACATTTCATGTGGGGAGTATTTAGGGGCAAGAGATCGAATTGTTCAGAATCCTTAAAGAAGGCGGCAGTAACTAGTTTGAATGCCCCCCCTGCAAGCTTACCTTTGCATGAGAATTCATTGTCATTAAAACATACAGATAAGGAAATGTCTGTATGTGACGGTGCTCACAATGTAACTCTTGCATCGTCTGTTACTCCTGACAAGACTTGTGTTCCATTAGAGGTGAATGATAATAAACTGTCTAGTTTTTACACACACTTAAAGAAGCAAGATACCAGAATTGATCCCAAATCCATATCAAGAGTTATGAGAAGTTCACCATTGTGCCAAGAAAATAGATACACCTGTCATGCTAAGGTAGTGTAGAACTTTTTGTAAATCAGATACACCATAATGCTATTTTTATGTTGTGAAGTTCAAGAACTGGCTGGCAGAGAACAAGTAAATCAGAAATGTCCATTTACAAGTACAGAGAGATAGAGAAGGGTTGTTGGAAGTAAAAATTGGTTTATTTTGTCTGAGTGGAAAAAACTAAGAGTAAAAGGTAATTTAAAACTGGGATCAATTGGCAATAGGGTTTGTATACTTGAGCTTCAACTAGGATCACAGCATTGTACCAAAACCTTAGGTTAAATGTATATGGTTGGTGTTTTATTTTGAGTGATGGGAATAGGTCCAGGTTTGGGTATGTTTTCTTCCGTACTTTTAGCAGGTAGATGAAATGCATCAGTAGAGTGACTATGAGATTTTGCAGCTTATGTATTTCGTAGTGTATGTTAGCTATGGAGCAAATGTTGGCTGTTTGGCTTGACAATATACTTCCGAAGATGTTTATAACACTTATAGTTATGGATGTCGTTATGATATGAAGGGATCCGTCAGAAAATAAGGCCTGAGTGATGAACCATTCAGAATTTTGTCGAAATATATGATGGCGATATATGTAATCCTGTAGTTTGCATTGGATCTTCTCTTTTATATACGACCTATTACCATCTCATAGTGAACAACCCTGAGTCTTTTGCTCAGGTTTTATTGATGTATTCTCTGGTGGCCTTTCTATTAATAGTTTTCAAGTTTTGTGCGTACCATATTTATGGGATGCATGTGCAGATATTCATGTGATTTGGCATTGATTCAATATGCTACATAGTATGAAATTTCTAGTACATGATCCAATAAAAGTGTTTAAACATTTTTCTGTCCTCCCTCTTTCTTTTTGCTTTTGATTATGCTTCGTGTTGTCTTGGTTTAATGTAAATGTGTAACCCTTAAGGTCAACTGCCTTCGTGGAGCACATGATTCTTACCATTTTGTGTCCTCAGGAAGAAATGACTCTTCAGGAGTGCAGACTGGAAACCAACTTAAAGGCCTCTTCAACTTCTGGAGCCAGTGGTGCTTCTAATGGTGGCCAGGAGACTCAAACACTGGGAGATGCTTCATTTGCTAGGGGAAGCATTTCATCTTTTGATAGTTTTCAGGCTACTGATAAAAATTTGCACGTGGGAGGATGTGCCCATGAGGAGGAAATGATGGATATTAACAATACTGATCGAGACAAATGTAAAGATGAAGCGGACTTGAATGAAAGCAATGTTAACATGGACTTTGAAGCGCCCATGGATAGAGACTCAACCATCAAACAGCTTGAAAGTTGGCAGTCAAATAGTAAGAAACGTCCATATTTGGATCTTTCGAAGACAGCTCACCAGACTTCTGATAGAGCAAGTAAGAAGATACCATGGAGCAAGGTAGATGGGATGTTTACAGACGGAGAAATTAGTAGCAAGAAAGCAAAGACTGATGTCCAGTATCCTGATTTGACATACGAAAATCACCCTCATGGAAATTTTGCTTCGCAGCTATGTAATTTGGGTTCTAGCTCCTCAGTTGAGGAGAAGATACATGTCAAAACATCAGATGAGGAGGTTATTCTCGAGGGCTTTGAAGCTGCTGAAAGGTACTTCTTTCCCGTGGACTCACACCATGTAGACGATTTTTGGGTGGGTGGGAAGTCCATGTCTCAGAAAGAATACTCATCAAAGGATGGGGCTCGAGCTCATGATGGGACTCCAAATCTTGAACTAGCGTTAGGGGCTGATACAAAATCCCCAAATAAAGGAATCCTACCTTTCTTTGTTGGAGTGGTAGAGGAAAATAATAACCTGAACAAGCCTCCAGAAAAGGTGGAAGATAAGGAAGAGGAGGATGGTGTGTCCGCTTCCCTCTCCCTGTCACTTTCCTTCCCCTTCCCTGAGAAGGAAAAAAGTGTGAAACCCGTTCCAAAGACTGACCTTATTCCTGAAAGTCACTGTGTGAATACTTCTCTGCTCCTGTTTGGGAGCTATTCGGATAAATAATTCCGTGGTGATTCTCATAGTATCTATAGTGCTATGGACCACATGGCTGTGGTAGTTGACATCATCATGCTCCATGATCTTCCATGGGCTTTATACAGAAACCTAATTTCTCATCTGTTCATAATCCACACAGGAGTTGCTAATAATTTTACCTACTCCTTTAGCTCTTATGTGTCTGGGTGCATATTCACGGCTGCTTGTATATAAAGAGGATCTAAGCCGGTTTCGCATTTTAAAATGCTACTATATTTGCAACAAATATGTTGAGCTTGATGAGCATAGTTCTTTTGATCGTTTTCTCTCATGTTGGAGTATCTATGAAGCTGTATGTTAAATTATGATTTTCATTTAACTATAGGTGCAGTCGTTATACTTGGACTATATTCATTGCTAGGAAAATTCAATGAGAGATGGCGACACAGATGTTGGAAAACATTACGAATTAGAATTAAAGGCTTTTGTTTTTCTTTTGAAGTACGTTGATCCCTGGAAACATATTGTAGAGTAATGCCGTTCTGATGCTGGCTTTGCTTTCAAAGACTACTGTCTGTATAGCAACATGAAGCGGTAAAGCATTTGCAGCCAAAGTGGAGTGATGCCAAGGTTATGTTACGTTGTTGTGCATGAGCTGGAGCTCTAATGGTAGTTGTAAGTAACGGCTGCGTCTCTAGTCCCTCCAGATTTTGCACTTTCTGATTGAGGGAATGAAAATTCCAACAGACGAAAGCCATTGGATTTATGTATCTTGAATGTTGCTTCATATTCTTGATTTCATCATGTTTTCCTGGTTCACGAGAGTACATAACTGGCTCTATTTCTAGGCAATACCTGCCCTCCACCTCTTCCTCCTCCTCCTCCTCCTCAGGAGAGTAGAAGATGAAGTGCCTTGCCTTCCTGAATTATTTCTTCTGATTTAGTTTATCAAACTATCAAGTACCAGTCAACAAACCAAGGAATGCAAAAGAATATATATTATTTTATCAATTTTCGCATCAAAATAGTTTGTCTTGCTAATTAATTAGGGTACTAATAAGACTTTTCCAGGTTTGAGCTAATTAGGTTAGACCAAGGTTTAAAAACCGGATCGAACTAGCCGGTTCGACCGAAAAAAGTCTGAATCGGTTAGTGGTCTGGTTCGGTTTTAACAAAAAAACATGTCCGTACAAAAATCAGCCGGTTTGTTACAGAACTGGCCGGTTTTCATAGAACCACATGGCTCGTTTGAGTTGGAAATAATTCTTTTCATCAACTGCAATCTTATTCATAATCCATCCATTCCACGCCAGTTATGACGACTAACAAGATACACTACAAATTCCCCCATCTTAAATATAAGTGTTATTAGTATAGACAAGTGTATGATTTTTTTTTAATTTAAACAAATAAAAGTCTTGCGAATCAACATTTTAGAAATGAAAGAAAAGAAAATTGAGGATCGTTTCGTTATTGCAACTTTTCGTGTGTAGATAATCTAATTGAAATTTTTAAATATTTACACGGGAGAACAAATTTAAAAGTTAAGATTGGAAGTTACCCGAAGGCGGACGATCCATAGCTACGCCATTAATCACGATGATCCCATCCCATCTTTTCTCTTGCTCTGTGTTGCTTTGTTTTCCCCGTGTAGTACTTTTCCTCCTGACCAAATTACCCCTTTAATCTATCTATCTTACAGAAGCGCCACTCTAGGCTTTCATCAGCTATGTAATTCCCATGAGAAGAATCACGCAAGTAAAATGGAAAAGGGGTAAAGGAGTTAATTTCTGTAAGAGTCAAGGATACATTCGGAAATGTATCATAAAAGGACATTTCGGAATTGAAACACATTCCAGATATAAGGCTCGTCGCTGCGACCACCAACTATTTCTCTCTCTTTCCTTTTTTCGTTCATTGTCTCTCTCAAGATCTATCTGTTTATCTCTACTGCCATGGCTACCTGTGTATCAATCTCAGGTATTCTCAAATTTTCATGCTTTAAGTTTTTGTTTTGATATATATTATTGAATAAAAGATTAAATCAATTAGGCAACAGAGTCAAAAGGAATAACATGTTTGCTAATTGCTATTCGTTCCTTTAAGAGTAATGTTTTTAATTGTTTGTAGGTGGATCTTATCTTAGAGCACCTGAGCTTACCTCTTCCAGGTCTAATTTGTTTGCAAAAACACCAAAACTGGCAGTTCAGAGGAACTCAAAAGCAGTGAGAACCAACCGCAGTTTTTCAGTTTGTGCACACTACAAGTATGCATTCTTCACTTTTGTCATCTGAAAGGCATCTAAAGTCAAGAGCTTAGAAGCCCCAGGACTTTGATATGACCTATGTTAATGCTTGATGGTTTTTCTGTTTCTATTTTAGGTTCCCCATTAACCTCCTCATTGTAATGTTCTGCTTTTTGCTATCTTGTTGATACGCCGCTTGAAAGGACAAAAACAATGAATAGCACCCAAGTTCCTTCATATTTGAGATATATATGTTCCCCTTCTCCTTTATTTTCTCATCTTGTTTCCTTTCTATGAACTGTAATATTTCTTTTGGTTCCCTAGTGGGCTAAAAACTCCTTGAGATTCTCAAACATGGGACTTAAAGTTTTACCGAGACGAGCAATTATCTTGGTTATTGTGGAAATTATAATTAAAGTCTACCACGGTAGGCTTTTCTATTGTCCATGTAGGTAAAGGCTCAATGTAGATTTTGCTACTTTGATTTCGGTTCGTTTTTATTTGGTTCTCAAGGTGCTTATTGTCATCCTGGATCATTGATACAGTTACAGAAGATTGTGGACTTGGCGTTTTTCCATTTTCATATTTTTGATGCGCCGTGATTATATAATCTGGCTATGGATTAATTGCATGTTCATATTTTGTCAGGTAGAAGATTTTAAAGATAGCTTTTGATTCCTTTGATGGGCTTAGTTGCCATCCCTTGTAATTGAGAAATTGCTCTCCAATGGAACCTATTTACTGCCCTTATTCACTGTATGCTTATGGGATATCACGAGTCTACATGAATGTTGTGCATCACTTTATTTGATATAACGATGATGGGAATACTCTTTTATATGATTGATGGATATTTCAAATTTCTACATCCAAATATTTCTCTCTAGGGACTTTTCTGGATTGCGACTTAAAGATTTCCTCCTCTTTAGCTCAGTCAGTGTTGTGGCAACCTGGAGTGTATCTTTTTGGCCTATCTTGATTCATCTTTTTATTGTTGATTAGGCAATTTTTCCACAAAGTTTTCTTTTATATCATCAAGTATCTTATCACTTCACAAGCTTCTATAATTCTGTTACAAGTTTAGTCAACTCTTGAAAATAAATAGGTTATATGCAGGCCTATCTTCAATATTCGGGTAATTGAAGAACTGCTGGAGGAAGCTGGGTTTTATCTGATTTCGTTTTATTTCATTTGTGGATTTCCTTTTTGGCAAATTCTTTTTCAGTTCAAGGACAGTTTCTGATGGTGGAATGACTTCTTAAAATAAAAGGTTTTGTGAATACGTGATTTGAACTGGTATTAAGGGCAATTGTGTGTTTGGGAAGAGCTTAAATCACTTATTCTTCAGTATTGCTTACTTGAATACAACTTTCATTTGTTCCATGTTTGCATTATGTCCTATAATAATCTACATAGGTAAAGACAATATAGTTCTTTAATAGCCTTTGCCAGAATAATTGTAATTAGGAGCTATGCTTCCTCATCTCGCAGAAACCTTATGCTTAGGCACTCTGTTGACTTATCTTATTTGAACCAAGGCCGCTCTGCTTTCTATGGAAGTTTATATGATAAATGCACTTTCTAAAAATAATGATGCATTTGCTAAAAATAACTAGGGTTCTCCCAAATGCAGTGATGGCAGCAGGGGTGGGGCTGGTGATTTTGTTGCTGGTTTTCTTTTAGGAGGTGCAATATGCGGAACCTTAGCATATGTTTTTGCTCCTCAGGTTTTTAATTTGTTACCTTAACTTTTAGTTATTCCTGTAAATGTGTAGATGCTCCATGGGAAAGTTGAAAGGCTAAAAGTCGACTTGATAATTGTATTAGGTAAATAAATGGTGTGACATTTGACTGATTCATGCTTCTGTCCCATTTAGTTGCGTTGTTTTTTGATGGCCAGACATGTCTTGTTGTGCTCTACTTGTGTATTTGTGACAAGGAACATAGTTTTATAAATAGAGTTGGTCATTCTTTCTGAACAAATACAATGCTATTGGACAATACTTTTTCCCTTTCTTTTAATATGTCTATTGACCAACCTAATGGTCATTTGTCCCCTGTCTCAGCCCCGGGGAACAGATGGTCTATGTTTTGGTAAATGATGCGCAGAGCCCTTCATTAGCTAATCATTTAGAGTATTGTTTTGTTTTGAACTGCTTTCTAAATATATCTGGATCTTTAGCTATCTCCTCACGTTCATGAGCCATTATTAATGATTTATTATGCTTGAAGAGAAGTTGGTCATACAAGCATCATGCATTTTGCTGTTGTTGTGTGAACTGTGGAGTCGATGGAATTTTCCATTTTCTCACTTGTGTTTTGGAAATGGTTTATAGTTTTCTGTGCTTGTGTTTAACTAATAGGTTACTGCGTTGGCTGATTCTGCCCCTTTCTTCTCCTTACACTTCCTCTCGCAGATTAGAAGATCCCTTCTAAATGAAGATGAATATGGGTTTCGGAGGGCTAAGCGACCAATCTATTATGATGAAGGTTTGGAGGTAATAAGCTTTCTATTTACTCTGGATTGATCCAGTTAGAATTCGCTTTACATAAATACAATCTGTAACTCTTTTCTTTACATGGAAGCAGAAAACCAGGCAAACCTTGAATTCCAAAATCAGCCAGCTGAATTCTGCTATTGACAATGTCTCTTCACGGTTGAGAGGTGGCAATAGTTCCCCTCCTGCTCCTATCGAGACTGATCCTGAGGTGGAAGCTACCATGTAAAGATTGTGTATGTTCATCATTTCATGCATCTAGTTTTGTTGGCCTATAATGGTTGGAGGTTGCTTTTTGATTTCAGTTCAGAATATAGTTAGGTTATTTAAACTCTGCGCTGCCAACTTCTTATAACCTCTCGCAACTGTTCCCCATTTGAATCTTTTTTTGGGAGCTAGTCTGAAAATTTTAAGTACGAGAGCCTATGTGATTTCGCCGTGAGATGACACGGCACCATATTATTGATAACGAGCCTCATTTCATCATCTAGATTCCACAGCCCTATGATGATTGCTTGTACATTCTGAAATGTGTTGGAATAATATAAACATCAGAAAAGTACTCAATTTGGTCAATTTGTGATGCAGATCAAAGTTCTTTCCGGACCTAGTAACCTGGTAGATAGGGTTGGAGCTAAAGTTTCTTAAAGCTTACTATTGGTAGGATGATATTTTGTCATATTTTGACTTGACTTAATTTGATTTAAAATTAGTAGTCCGAATTTTAATTAACTAGATTTTAGATTGGGAAGATTAATTTGATCTGGTTCAAATGGGGTCCAAAAGATTTTGAATTAAAATAATATTATTTTGACCTGAGCCCTGAGCAAGTTACTTGTATCAAGTTTTACTTAGCCCGGAGCAAGATGCTCGTACCAAATTCTACTTGATTAGCGTTGTCTGTTGTGAGAGGCTTGCTTGTGCAAACACGCGAAGATTCTAGAAGCCTGTAGTGGAAAATGAAATTAAGTTCGAAATGTGTCGTTTGAAAGGATGGGAGGGATTGCGTCATGGTTTCCATATTTTAGAATTGCTAACTGGTAAGTTGGATGTATCTATTACCAACTTCTTTAGGATGATTTCATGAATAATTAATCAATCCCCAAGATACTGTGTGATGCTGCCAACACCAAATAATCTCTTCCTTATTTAATCTATTAAAACTTTGTATGGTTAAAGGTTATTGACCTACAAAATTAGGGTTTAAATTATAAAAATTAATCCACAAATTAAAATTTGATTGAAAATTAAGTTCATAAAATTTTAGGATCATGTTCAAATTATAAAAAAATTAAAATTGAGAGATTTTTTTCTCCCATTTATCATTGTCAACCCTTTTTCTTGCACCAATCCTTCCTCTTGACTAAGTTATGTAGCTCATATTCCCCTAATTATGCTCTCTTCTTCCTCTCCATCTCTTCTAGTTAAGGCTTTCATTATTTCTCCCTATTCACTATAAATCCTTTTCTTTTGAGCATTTTTCCTTTTCTAGTAGTGATCTCCTTTTCAATTTTTTTGCTCTTAGTAAAGTTGTTTTCCATAGCAAAACAATCTTTATCCTCTCCTCTTTCCTCAATTGAAATGTTCTCTATCCTCATTAAGCAAACTGCCAACCAAGCTTATCTTTCCTCCCTTAAAAACTCATACCTTGCAGCTCCCTTTATTGAGTTGTAGCACCAGTACCTTACCCCTTTAGATGGGAACACTTTCTCAGGATCATAAACTGCAGAAGAAAGAACAACTTGGTGCATCATTTCAAGTAAAATTATGCTACGTTGCACTTACACAATATGAAGTAGGCAATATAATAGTTCCTCCCTTTGTAAAAACTCAAAGCAGGAACTTCAAACTGGTTCAACTCTTTAGTTGAGTTCTTTTCAGACAAGAGGTCAGTGTATCTCATAATGTTCTATTATGCCATGAAAAGCTTAAAGAAAACATGTTTGGAGGAAATTTTGAACACGCATGAGGCTTATTTATATTTAAGTTCAAGTCAAAATAAGGAATGATCAAGGTTTTGGAGTTGGGATATTAACACATTAGCAACAAACTAATTTTCCTCCAAAAATAGAGACTGGCTTAGATGTGAGTCTAGATCAACTTTCATAATATTCCAATAGGATTGAGCTATTTGGCTAGTTTTATTAGGAAGCCTTTATGCTTAGATAAAGCTATAATAGATGCAAAACATATAGGACATGCTAGAGTATGTGTGGAAGTGAAAATAGTAATTCCATCCTTATCCTGAAACTTGATGAAAATGATAAGGTGATAGAGGAAAAGTTGATGATAAGCTATTAATGGAAACCAACTCTAAAAGGAAGAAAAGTCAATAGATAAAACCTTTCAAAGAGGAGATTATGAAGAGCTTATCAGAATTGGAACAAACGAACATGAGGGGGTTTTTGAATTGCAAATTCAACCATCTATAATACTTATAAAAACTTGTAAAGGAAAGTTTTTATTTGCAACCAAGGTTAGTAGACATTACATAAGAACTCTTAACCGATAATAAGGATAAAAGTCATAGTAAGGAGCAAACAAGTGGGCATGCACGTAGAAATATAAAGATTGCCCTATTAGAATTACATTTCGAGGAAGAACCTTGAAACATTAATATTTGCTTAATTGATCCCTTATAAAATGATAAATTCATTCAAAACTCAAGAAGGAAATCATTAAAGAAAGCAAAAGCAAGGGCCTTAGCTAGTAGGCCAAGCCTTAAATAATGTCTATCATTAAATGGAAATTAAGAGGGCTTAATTTCCCTAAAAAGCAACATATACTCCATGCCTTTTTGAACATTATAATACCATTTATAATTGGGCTAGAAGAAACTAAGTTGAAATTAGATATTTGTAATAAAAGACTTCAGTTTTTGAAGCCAGGTTAGTCCATCATCTCCAACCATTATCACTACTACAATAGTCATACCATATTCACTTATGATCCCACCAAAGTCAGTGTCTCAAGTTGTTTCTTCTGACTGACATACGACACTCAATGTAATTTTACCTAATCTTAGAGAAATCTTTATCACATTTGTTTATGCAACTAACTTGAAATTTTAAAGAATTACCCTTTAACACTTTGCTTTAAAAAGGGATTGGTAAGGATGAGCTACAAATATTTATAAGGGACTTCAATAGCACCTATTCCCCTCAGAATTTGAAGGGGGGAGGCACAATATAAGTAGCCATAGTGAGGAGTTCAAGAAAAGCACTAGCATCCTTGGCTTTATAGACTTGAGCTTTGAGGGGATTTTTTTATGTCCTTAAGATTAATAATTAGTGTCAAATGGTTAATAGGAAAAAGTTAGATAAATTTGTAACAATCGAAGCTTCGCACTGCAAATTCTCCAAGAGCAAGGCACATTCTCTAACTACCTTATATCAGACCACACTCTAATTAAATACACCATCTTTAAGAAGTAGTTTGGAGGAAAACACTATTTAGATTTAACAACTACCTTATTAAAACTGAAGGATTTGAAGAAACAATTAGGAGAGTTTTGGAGAAGAGCATTCAATGTAACAGCCCAGACCACCCGCTTGCAGATATTGTCCGCTTTGAGCCTCGGCCTCTCAGGCCTCGCGCTCTCACGGTTTTGTTTTTTCGCAGGACTTCCCAGGAGGTCACCCATCCTGGTACTGCTCTTGCCCTAGCACATTTAACTTCGGAGTTCTGATGGG
>JAOQML010000002.1:11251887-11264751 GCA_027568935.1 Erythroxylum urbanii
ATTAAATCAATTAGTATGCCACAATTATATTTTATATAATTATTAAAAATTTTATAAGATATATGCTTATAGTTTAAGTTCAAATTTTAAATTTTTATAATGAGTCGGATTGAATTTGAAAACTAAATCCATTTTATAGAAGAGGCTTGGGTATGAATATAACAATTCTAAATCTTTTTAGTTTGAACTTGATCTAGTCCAACCCATATACATATCTAATAGTAATTCATGCCATGAAGAACGTTATGCATTCAACAAATCCTAATTCTTATAATTATGTGAAGCAATTTGTCAAAGTCCAAATGATTTCATTACAATTAAAAATAGATCATTTGTTAAAATGACGTTTTTATATTCAAACTTTTGTATAATTAATTCGAAATTTAATATTTTTGTCATAAACATTATAATTATAATTTCTCAACATATTCTAAAAAATGGAACATATTATTTTTTCGGAAAAGAACGATTAAACAACTATAAACTTATCATAATTTCAAATATTAAAGATTTAAAGCTGTGACTTCTTAAGAGTGAAATTGCAATTCTCATTCAACTACACCAGCTGATGATAGAGTAGCTTACTTTTCACATTTTTGTGCTTCTTTCTCCTAAAATTTAATTAATTTCTTCTTTTTATTTTGTATCTTGTAAGACTACAGAATTAATAATCTTTTTTTGCATACGAATTCACATGCGTGCTACCAAACTACCATTACTCGGATCCCGAAATAAATAAACAAATGGAGTTCCCTCCAAGGTTTAATGATAGCATGGCTCCATCAAGTCCTTTCACCGTGTCTTTTCCACACAAGCTTCAACCACAACTCTTTACCTTTTATTGAGAGGTCCCGAGTTCGATTCTCGGAATGCCCCATTTTCATTCTCATTTAATAGAAATTACTTCTCAAAAAAATCTGTTAACCTTTTATTATAAACTTAGTTCAAGCTTCAGTGCCATTGCCAATACTTGCACATAGACTTGTTTGGTTGGTTTTCATTAATGAAATATAATATTATTCTATTATTTAAGAGGATAGTTTATAATAGAATATAATAAAAGAGGAGAGTTTTATATTATATCTTATTATATCATAAACAGTAAAAATAAAAAACTTTCGATTTGAAGGATTTAGGATAGAATATAAAATAATAAACAAATTTATACTTATTCTATTATAAACCCTTCATCTAAACAACATTTTACTATATCATATCATGAACTCTTCTATTTCTTCCAAATAAAAATTTTCTAATATTACACCTATTTCCATTTCATTCCATTCTAAACCATTCGATATCATTTCATTAAAAATCTTATAGTCAACCAAACATAGCCTAAAGCATTAGCTTCAATGTTTAATGAACCTAAAAGTCACATTCAATGCAGAAACTAATCAAGAAAATAACCTACTTATTCATATCGCTAAATAAACGAAACCAAGCACTATCTATACTTTATCAGTTACTTTTCTTTTTTCCTCTTCAAGTGTCAACAAACTTTCACAAACGAAAAAAGACCACAAAAGGTAAGAATGAATCAAATCAATTATAAATGATGGGTGGATGAAATAGAAAAAAAATTCAATTTATTCTCATTCGTAAGAAGCAAAAAATAAAAAATTGTCAACATACTTCGACTTCTTTTCATTTTAGGAAAAGAAGACGAAGCATTAATACTATGATTATGTTATGCACTCTTGGAATTTGTATTTCTCTCTCTTCGGAAAACACCGACTTTTGACGACACCCACATTTATCACCACCAGCACCAGCACCGCAACCTTTCATTAACGTAGAGTTTGCTTTCATGGGGGGTTTTTAAGTTCAAGTTTTGGGACTTTTCCACTAAACGTTTTTGGCTTCATGCATTAATCTTTTTGACCCTTTTGGGATCACTTGATCGTACCTTTTTTGAAACTATATATGGGTTTTAGTATTGAAACTTTCTGAGCAAGAAATTGCATTCTTTCTGTCTTGCATCGTGCGATTTTTGGACTAGCGATACAGAAATTGCATTCTTTCTGTCTTGCATCGCGCGATTTTTGGACTAGCGATACAGAAATTGCATTCTTTCTGTCTTGCATCGCGCGATTTTTGGACTAGCGATACATAATTTTGGGTCTTTGATTGAGTTTTGTTTTGACACCTGAGAAAAGATACAATTTTTCGTTTATTTCTCTTCTGGTTTTTGCAACGATTAGTGCCTGATATCAGATTGGGCGACTAAAATCATTTCGTTATAGAGTTTATTTGAAGATCCAGCTCCTATCTTTATGGGGCTTTAGTTTTCTAGTTGATTGTGGTTCTGGGTGACGCAACTACTGGCTCTCATTACCGGTGCTTTAATCTCCCTTGGGCAAAATTTCCAAGTAGTCTAGGTTTTTTTTCAGAGTTATTTTATATCCTTTCTTGAAGTTCAAATATTTTTCAAACTTAGATCTACAACGATCTAAAGCCCCAATAAAGATCTCGCGACCATTATTATTATCCTTCCCACCTCGTCTCTCTTGTGCAGGGTTGGAGCAGCCCACAACAAGGTTGGGAGCGGCGCGTATAACCCCCGCGCATCCCCTGGAGATCAGGCAGAATTTTCATATATCAACTCTTTTAGGTGGCCATTCTGGGGCCGCCCTAGGTATGATTCACTTTATCGGACTTCTTTTTGTAGCTTAACTCTTCTAGTCTCGTATATATTGATTTTATTCATATCAGTATTGTTTACTATTACTTGTCTTTAATTAGTTGATTTTTCTAATATATTTACCTAGGTACTAACCCCAAAGTTGCCGAGGTGTCTCCCTTTTGGTAGTGTGGAGTTGTCGAATTGTCTCGCTTCCACTTTTTATTATTATTATTTGCATGTTTAGTTAGTATTTGTGCTATTGCATAATAGACCCGCGTAGTAGTAATGATAACTAGAGATCGTATCCAGTGATTAGGGGGCGAAGTAGGGGGCAACGGCGGGTGGGTGCAGTATATAGGTTTACGTGTCGGTACTTGGAATGTGGGGGCCTTGAACGAGAAATCGTTCAAACTCGTTGATGTATTCAGGAAAAGAAGAGTCAATGTTGTTTGCCTTCAAGAAACAAAATGGAAAGGGTAGAAAGCAAAGGAAATTAGAGGGTACAAATTGTGGTATTCAGGGAATGAAAGTAGGAGAAATGGAGTAAGAATTATAGTGTCAGAGCAATACAAAGGCAGTGTAGTGAAGGTGAAGAAATTTGGGGATAGACTTTTGACGATAACCTTAGTTGTAGGACTTGAGTCAGTGAATATAGTTTGTGGTTATACACCCCATGTAAGGTTGGAGGATAGTGAGAAAATGGAATTTTGGGATAAGTTCGACAATGTAGTAACTACCATTCCTAGAGAACAAAAAATCTTCATCAGCGGAGATTTCAATGGCCACGTCGGAGTAGGGGTCGACGGATACCACAGGGTACATGGAGGTTTTGGCTTTGGTGTAAGGAATGACGGTGGCAGGGAGCTGCTAGACTTTGCATCAGCACATGACCTGATGGTGGTTAATACTTTCTTTAAGAAGAAAGATGACCACTTAATCACTTTCCAGAGTGGAGGACGAAATAACACAAATTGATTATGCTCTTGTACATCAAGGGGACAGAAGCAGTTGTAGAAACTGCAGAGTGCTCCCAACAGAAAAAGTGGCGTCGCAACATCTATTATTAGTTACAGATGTTGCATGGAGAAATAAGACTAGAGAACCTGTTCGAGCATAGTGAGAAAGGATACTCTGGAAAAATCTCAAGGGAGATACGACGTTAAACTTTCGAAATACCATTACTCTAGTTTGCGCGGTAGAATGAGTAGGGGAAGCAGATCGTTTATGGATGGTCATGTCTACAACTATTCGAGAATAGGCAAAGGCATTGTTGGGAGTTACCTATGGCAAAAGGAGAATGGATAGGGAATCGTGGTGGTGGAACGACGAGTTACAAATAAAGGTTAAGGCAAAGCAGGAAAATCTCAAAAGATTGATGGCAACTACTGATGAGCAAGAGGGGGTCCAAAGAAGGGAAGACTACCAACATGCAAAAATAGAAGCGAAAAAAGTAGTCTCAGAGGCAAAAACAAAGGCCTATGAAGAGATGTATCAAAGATTGGATACTAAAGAAGGCGAACAAGATATCTATAAGCTCGCTAAGGCACGTTCCAGAAAGAGTAAAGATATCGACACAGTTAGGCATATAAAAGGAGAAGATAGGAGAACACTTTTGGGAGATCAAGACATTAAAGATAGGTGGGAAGTCTACTTCAACAGCCTGTTTAATGAGGTGCGACATGAAGGCACTGGTATAGAGAGTAGAGAAGAAGAGAGACCCCAGGGAACGCAGTGTGATGATGTTAGAAGAATCTTTGAAAAGGAGGTGAAAGAAGCCCTTAGCAAGATGGGAAGAGAGAAAGCAGTAGGCACTGACCAGATATCTATTGAGGTGTGGAAGTGTCTAGGAGAGGTGGGGGGTACAATGGCTTACCACTCTTTTCAACGCTATCTTGCACACGGGGAGAATGCCGGAGCAGTGGAGAAGTTGCATAGTAGTACCGATCTATAAGAACAAGGGAGACGCACAAGAATGTGGAAATTATAGAGGCATCAAACTCCTGAGCCATACTATGAAACTGTGGGAGAGAGCTATTGAACAACGATTGCGCAAAATAGTACAAGTGAAAGAGAATCAATTTGGATTCATGCCTAGGAGATCAACTATTGAAGCAATCCATCTATTAAAACGGCTGATGGAGAAATATAAAGAGCATAGGTAGAGCTTACATATGGTCTTTATTGACTTAGAGAAGGCATATGATAGTGTGCCAAGAGAAGTCATTTGGAAATGTTTAGAAGCAAAGAACGTTACTAGTACCTATGTCAGTACTATAAAGGATATGTACGAGGCTGCTAGAACTTGTGTGCAAACGCCAGTGGGAGATACAAAGTATTTTTCGGTGGATATAGGGTTGCATCAAGGTTTAACTTTAAGCCCGTTTCTTTTTGCCCTTATAATAGATGTCATCACGTAGGACATACAAGATGCGGTGCCGTTTTGTATGTTGTTCGTAGATGACATTGTATTGGTCAGAGAGACGAAAGAAGAAGTTAATAGGAAGCTAGAGATGTGGAGACAAACTTTGGATTCAAATGGTCTACGGTTAAGTAGATCGAAGACCGAGTACACGGCATGCAATTTTGCACAGAGTTCAGAGGACGACGGACAAGAAGTTCAGATTGGAACTTACACAATAACCCAAATGGATAGTTTTAAATATCTAGGCTCTATCATACGAGAGGATGGAGATGTTGAGAGTGATGTAATTCATCGCATCCAAGCTGGATGGGTGAAATGGAGAGCGACAAATGGAGTCCTATGTGATAGGAAATTTCCACTAAGGCTGAAAGGAAAATTCTATAGGATGGCCATACGACCGGCTATGCTTTATGACTTTGAATGTTGGCTTATGAGGGTGGCGCAAGTACGAAAGTTTGAAGTAGCGGAGATGAGAATGTTGAGATGGATGTGTGGTTGTATGATGTTAGCTAGAATACCAAATAGGGTGTACAGAGAGAAGTTAGGCATCGCGGCTATCGAAGACAAGCTGAGGGAGTGGAGATTGCGATGGTTCAGGCACGTGAGCAGAAGAAGTGTGACCAAACCAGTCAGGCGAGTTGAAGGGATTCAAGTAGAAGGAAAGCGAGGTCGAGGGAGGCCAACGAGGACATGGGAGGAGCATATCAGACTGGACCTACAGGCGTTAAATCTATCTGAGGATATGACATCTGATAGAAACAGTTGGCACCGCATAATTTCGATATCAGACATATAGGGCGCGCAAAGGGCTTGAGGGGTAAAGCGAGCTTTAGACTACTCTAAGAACATGACCTGTGATCTGAAGTGTGGGAGACAATGATATACAGGTCGACACTTAGAGTGGTCTAAAGTAGTAAATGTTATACGTGTGTATTTTGTGTGTATTGTTTCAATCTGTCATTCCTATATGTAGCCCTTCATGGAGTCGAGGGGCTACAACTTAGTTGTAGACTCCTATTTGGGCGAATAGTCTGTCTGTCGATCAACTGTACCTCTGAACTACTGCTTGCCCTCCTACTGAAGCCCCATGAGGATACGACCTCTGCCTAGGATAAGTAGAAAATGTTTAGAGCGGAATTAGAGTTTCCTATAAGAGATGATTAGGTTCTACCTTTGCTATAATAGATAGTAGACGTTAGATCAGAAATAGGCCATATAGGAAGTGTATATGTATATAAATATGTATGTAATTATGTATATTATGTACCTAGTGTACTTTTATTTTATTGGTATTTATTTTTTATCGGTATTTTTATTACGTTAATTTCTTGATTTCAATTTTTATATATCTCTGCTTATGCCTGCTCACATATTTACATCTTCATGTATTTATATATTTTCAGTTTCATGTGCATTCTATAGGTTATAGTCCCCATGCATATACATATGTGGTTATAATTATACAGGGATGTACTTGCATTGGTCTGATCTGTTTGTTTTTTGTTTGTTTGGGTTTGTTTTGTGTTTGTGTTTGTATTTGTTGTTTGTATTTGTTTGTTTGTGATTGTTTATGTTGGTTTGTTTGTTGTTATTTGTTTTTGCTCTTACCTTAGCCGGGGGTCTATAAGAAAACAGTCTCTGTATCTCCATTGGAGATGCGGGCATGACTAGGTACATCTTACCCTCCCCATACCCTGCTTAGGCGAAATTTTGAGTATGTTTGGATTTGGATTGGATGTTATGCACTCTTGAGGATTTCAAATGATCCATAAATGCAATTTCATAACATAATGATTTTGTTCATAAACATGTATGCATTTCCCATATTAACATCATGTCACATAATCATCACAATCATAAATAACAAATAGTAGTGGAGGACAAACAAATGACCCTATAACATTCCCCTTACTCACAGACTATAGCCATAGGGACTCCCTTGTTCCACATGAGTCACTTGGTCCAATGTAGTGGACTATCATTCAAGAGTCACACTCAACTGAACTGCCATAGCCTTATTACCACATGATTGCCATCTGAGAGCAAGCTCGACTGAATCGCCATAATCATGCTACCTGTCATGCACCATATATCGATTGGCATCTAAGAGCAAGCTCGAACGAACCCTCCTAACCGTGTCATATCTCAATAAATAGATCCAATACTAACCACAAATCTAGACCCGACTACTTGACTCACTATGCGCACAACCTAGTGATACCCACCAGGTAACTCATATTATAACAACCCTCCACATCATCACATATCAAAACAAGCACAATATTGCACAACAAAAATACGTATACATGTGTCAATCCATATGTATGAATGTCATGATAATGATGGTGATTTCCATTGTGAATATGAAAATGAATTATAATGCATGCTCATAACTATAAGTATTAACTCACAAGTAAAATGCACCCCTTCGCACCGAACCTAGTGTATCGAAGTAGAGGATTCTGTTCCTGATTGATCTATAAAAAGAAAAGTAGGAATGACCATTAGAATTTAAAATCTAAACTAATTTTTAAATACCTCGAGAATAAGACTATGAATCAATATTAAGGAGATCTATTTTCTATTTAAAAACAATGATTTCAAATTTTATGAGGAGCCTATTGAAAATTTGACAGAGTTTCTCCTGTAAAACGGACATCTCCCTTCCGAAAGAAGGTTATACTTGTAATGAAAAGATACCTCCAAAACTACTAGTAATCATAGTTCAATTTTGGGTCTCCAAATTACATATCTATGGCCAATTGAGTCCATATTTATATCGTAAAATCCAAAATGATCCAATTTATAATTCAAATATACCAATTTCTAATTGATATACCCTCATTTATACTCAATACATCCAGATATTCTCAATTCTAATCACCAACAACTCAATTTAATCATTTTCAAGCATTTCTATAAGAACATTTTTAAATTTTTATCTCACAAAATATGAATAATTTCAATACGTTGCTTTTATGAAAATTGATCCACATAATATTTGAGAAATTTAAAATTATTTCCGACCATTTCTGGGCTAATCGGAATATTGCCACAGTCACTAGACCGTGAGGTACACGCGCTGGTGCCGGAGGAATGGTGATCTTCATCACCCACCCAGAAATGATGAGCTCATCTCTCGGAATCCATTGGCACTAATCTTGTGACGAAACACCTCCCGGTTTGCAAGAATCGAAGGATTAAAGCTCATAGGTGATCCATTTCTGTTCATCAGTAAAATGGGCTGATTGATATTGAGTTTCCCTCCTTTCCTACATTTTTAGGGATGCTAGACATGATGGTGGTGTTAATTTAGCCCAAAAATGACTAAAATGGGAGATCGGTGACTTACCTAAAACAACTTAAACTTCCAGTCATGATTCATCCAAATTTGGGTCATTTTTGAAGAAACAAATTTGTGAGTTTTGTAGAACGTCCCGAGAGCTTTCCGTAGAGCCCTAGATCCCCAGAAATGGTTGTCAGATGGTGAAGATATGAGTTTCGGAAGTTTAGAGTGAATAATAACTTATAAAGAAAAGGGTTTAAAAGAGAAATGAACTTGAGTTTCATAAACTTAACTTATACTTTTATAGACTTTTCTTGTTACTAGTTCATTACAAGTAATTTAACAAAAATTTGGATCATTACAATGTTAACAGTAGACTAACTTATTTGGGAACACATTTTGTTGATGAATTTTAAATTATAGAAAAATTATAAGTCTTATTAAAGTTATGTTTAAAGTATATTTGATTTAATAAGAGGCATTTGTATCAGATTAGACCAATTAAATTTTAGGGTTAATTACTAAAAAATTTTAAACTTTACTAAATCTCATGATTATAGCTGTAAAAATAATCTAACATTAGACTTTTTATTAACGACCCTGACATATCAAGCCAAGTCAGTTGTTATAAATTCCAAGTTGACGTCAAGTGTAACTTCACGTTAGATATTAATTTAATTAATATTAAAAATAAAAACGTAACCTACCTAATCTTCTCTTTTCCATAATTAAAAGGTATCAACTATGGGAACCAAATTTAAAAGATGGCCAACAAAAATTCAACAAAAGATAGAATTTATGATTTATCACTTGACGTTGTACTCAAATTTGTGAGTTTTATTCCTCCATCAAAAGTTGGACCCTCTGGAATATGGCATTAGGAGAATGTAATGATCAGATGTTACAAATTCAATAGAGGAAATTTCAAGAGTCTTGTATGTAGTTTACCTTTGCAGAACTATCAACTTCCTCTAGGTTCTATAGTAGCATCACATCTTCAGTATTTGGTAACTAATTGTGCTTGAAAGATTTTGATGGGCGAAATCTGCAATAGAACAAAGGGTAAATGGTTTGGAGGAGTGAATGGAGAAGAGGGAAGAGAGTAAAATGCTGCAATGCAAAGCTTGATGTTTCTTTTCGAAATAGGCAATAAATATGTAGGAAGCTATTGTGAGCATGGCCATTACAGGAGGCATTTTTTGGGATGGTCATTGGTGGATACATCAACGATAGGTTTGTTTATTTTGCTTTACAGCATATTTCTCGAGGAGATGAAAGAAATAAAGGATACCAGTTCGGAGAAAATTGGGAAAAAAAGGAAGAGTAGGTTAGATTGTGTTTTTTATTTTTTAATATTAATTAAATTAATATTTAACGTGAAAACTTATGTATAATTGGCATTTACGTGGAATTTATAGCAGATGACATGACATGAGTCAGCAATGTTAACATAAATTTTAACGTTAGGTTATTTAAAAAAAATTAAAAGTTCAGTCTTCCTATTGCAAATTTAAGTAAAATTTGAGATAATCAACCCTAAGGTATACTTATATAAACCTACCCTTACATAAAAATTGTAACCACCATTAACTGGATAGTCAAAAAAAAAATCCTTAGGACGTAGGCATATCAATATTAACCAAATCTTGACAAAACCTTTTATGTTTTTATTTATTTTCTTAATTCTATTCTTGCTGGACATTATTCTCTATAATTAGTAATAATTAACCATGCACAATTAAATAAAAATGTACAACTTAGTGTTTTTCTTAATTTGACGTCAACTTTGATTTTGTAACAATTATCTCAAGAGTTTAAATAACTCTTAGCAATAAATCTTGATGTTTGTTGGTCAAGTCATAAGGTATTTTAATTGTAATAATCTTTGAATACATCAATTATTTTGAGCGTAATTCATGATAATGACATCAATGACAAGGACCTTAAAATAAACATGATGCACATTTATTAAATACATTTATTCTGAAAATAGAAGATGATATGCATGCATATAATTGTAGCTGGAATAATTCAGAACTTGATAAGGATCTTGACGCAATCTTGTTGCTTGGCAAGTTGCAAAATTTTATCCATCTCCGCCATTGAAACCTGATGAGTCAAAAGTTCGTGAAGATGCAGTTCCTGAAAAACACAAAAGATAGCCAGTTAACAACAAATTTGTGGAGTCTCATTCTGGCATTCTTTCGATACTAATATGACTTCCATAATCCCTCGAGTGGAAACAGGTTAACTGGTTCATGCTTATTTTAACTTATTATTAATTGAGCATAAACAAAGTGTACTGTGTACATATGTCACTCCAATTTTAATATATTCTCTTAAATAAATATTAAAATTTATTTTTATTAAAAGTCTTATTGAATGTTTTGAATGTTATATTGTAGTTTAAATAGATATAAAAAAAGTTATTTCAGTTCTTCTAAAAAAAAAAGGTTATGTCTTTTGGATGTCAACCATTAGAGTACCTTCTTGTTGCATTTGTCAAAAATAAAAGGGAGATCAGATTTGATCTTGAGTCCTCCGAAAACAGTACCCTTCAAAGTTCCACCACACAACAGGGGAAGGAATATGATGGGGATAGTAGATTGTTTTGTAGCTCCGACTAATATTGTTTTTCCTGCCCCCTAACAACAATCACAGTGCAAGAAACTCAATAACCTCAGAGAAGAACTGAAGCTAAACTGAATTTGTGTAGAAATATAAGAACTTAATATTTGATTCTTACAATTTTGGCCGATAGTAAGGCTTCATTAACCAAGCCCGGCACACCAGTGCATTCAAAGCAATAATCTACCCCAAACCCACCGCTCAAATCTTTAACCAATTCAGAAATGGGTTTATCAGACTCATGGCCAGAATGAATGAAGTGTGTCATTCCAAAAGCTTGTCCCTTTTCTCTTTTTCTGTCATTTATGTCTATCCCTATTATTTTTGTTGCTCCTTGGATTCGAGCTCCCTCAATCACCTGGAATTAGTGACCAGATGAGAAAATGAAAGGGGAGAAAGATGAATTAAAAGACAAAAACTCATAATAGTACCTACCCCAAGTCCAACAGCACCAAGACCAATGACAGCAACACTTGATCCTTTCTCAACCTTGGCTTCCTTCCAAGCTGATCCGAACCCAGTTGAGTATCCGCATGAAATGAAGCTTGCAAATGGCAAATGAAAACTTGGGTCAATCTTGACAACGTAATTGGCATCAACCACCATGTACTCGGCCCATGTTCCGCAGGTCAAACTGTGATAGAGTTTCTGATCTCTAACTGATAATCTTGAGGTGCCATCAGGCATTAGGCCATTCAAATTTAATGGATACTTCAAGCATAAGTTAGTCTTTCCTGATAAGCAATTTGCACATTCTTGACACTCTCCTATGAATGTTGGAATCACCATGTCTCCTTCTTTTAGTTCTTTTACTTCATCACCAACGCTCTCCACCACCCTATATACAGACCCATAATTAAGTAATTGATAATCTCGAACTAATTAGAAAAAGCCTCATAGTGATACGTTGACATTAGTCATTGATTTATTGGCACATACCCCACACCTTCATGGCCTAGTACTCGAGGAAAAATTGGCTGAAAAATATTAAACAAGAATCAAACCTCACCCCACCAAAGGATTAGAATTAAGAAATTTATTATGTTACACAAGGGCAGAGAACTAACAAGTGGGAAGCCCTTAGTGCATAAGATGTCAGAGCTACACACACTAGCGTATAGCATCTTAACTCGAATTTCGGATGACTTTGGGGGCTCTACTTGTATGTCTTCTACTCTCAGTGGCTCCTCCGGTCCCCAGCATACTGCAGCTGATAGGCATAGCAAATCAATAGGCTTGTTAATTGGAAACAAGACCTGAAAAGGTTGTAGCTGTGTTTATGGACTTCCAGTTAGTTCAGTTGTGGCTATATTAGCCTACCAAAACAGAGCAAAGTAGCGTACCTTTGCATGTTATCACTTGAAAGCTGCTCTGTGACATTGGTTCAGACGTGGCTTTACTACAAGGGCTTCCACTTTGTTACTGAAGTCTTGAGTGCAGATTGTAGAATATCCTTCACTCGTATATATAGCTGTGCAGGTAGCCAGCGGGAGAAAAAGAAATTTATTTGTTTAGTGGAAGAAAATAAAATTGGGATACCTAGGGCCTCTGTCGATCTGTCCTCTAGTCTGGTTACTATACCAACTAGAAGATGCTGGTTTTATCACATGAACTGTTGGCCGCTTTGTCAAAGCAAGAAGGACATCAGGTTGCTCAAGTTAATTGCCCAAACCCGAGCTTATAGGTTGTGCTTATGTTACTTCTTTCACATAATAGTGTTTGAAAAATGTTTAGGAGCCATCATTTTGCTCCTAATGACCATCATAGTCAATATTAATTACAAGAACTTAAAAATTGTAGAGGGTTAATTATTTCTCAAATTTCTGCAAACTCTTTTGGCACAAACAAAAACAAATCAAGCAAAGCGAAATAACAAGAACACCAAAAATTTGTTAACGCAGT
>JAOQML010000002.1:11271308-11284466 GCA_027568935.1 Erythroxylum urbanii
CCGATTTCCGGCCGGTATGGTACCTTCCGGCCGGTACCGGCCGGAACGGTACGAAATGCAAAACCGTGATTCATACTTTTGTTTACTAAATATCTTTTTTTTACCATTATCCATAATTCACTTATTGATTTGACTGCATAAGATCTATGTGGAAAAAATACATATATTTGATTTTAAATGTATATAGAAGAAATATATATATATATTCACTAATTAAGATTTAAAAAATACTTTAGATATTACGTTAAAAGAAGATGTATGCAATTTTTAAATTCTTTAAAATGATATTTAATATTTTCAAAATTAATTTTTTTCAGTTAAATTCTAAATTTATAAATTTTCGATATAAACATTTTAATTTAATTTCTCAGTTAATTTTAGAAATGAATCAAACAATTATTTTGGTATGATTTTAATCCTAAATACAAGAATTAAGTATTTAAAATCTGAAAATAACATAAATTACTACAAAATTATCATCCTTCCAAATATTAAAGCTGTAAAGTAATGAGAGGATCAAAATTGAAATTATAGTTCTCAACTAAACCAAGCAGTGATAAAGGAACTTAAGGGGCGGTTGATTCGCACAAAAGAATAGTAATAAGAATGAGAACAAAAATAGTAAATAATAAGAATAGATATTATTTTTATAATTATGATGATTGGTTAAGAGGAAGGAATGATTAACATTATCATTAACAGTAGTTGATTTGTAAAAATTATAATGATAATATCCATTCCTTAAAGTTTAGTTAATTATGGTCCAATTGCATGCTTTTAGTTCAGATCGAGTAACGTCTATATTTACTATTAAATTGGCAAACTTACGAGGGACACATCGTAATCTGCAATATCATAATTCATATATTTATTCCTCGATTAACCATAATTCTTTCCTTTTACTATAAACTCAATTCTAATTACCTTGCCACTGGGAAACATTGCACATCACTATAAGATGCAAAAATAACCTAGTTAATCATACTATTTAAAAAAAAAAAAGCAAACACTATGAATTCTTCTCCATCAGTTAATTTTCTTTTCCGTCTTCAAGAATTAACAATTTTCTACAAATAAAAATTTTCAGTAAACATAAACTTAAAAAGGAAAACAAGAATCTAATCAATTATAAATAATAAATTTATGAGTGACTAAAAAATAAACTTCAATTTCTAGAAATTTAGGCCCATTTTGTATTCTTTTCAAAAAAAAGTGTTTGATTTTTCTTGTTAATAATTGTAATATAAGAACAATAAATATATAAAAATTATCAAATATTATTAATAGCAACATCAGAATGAAGAAAATAGCGTAAAATTTATTTTTTCTTAATTTAATATTAATCATGAATAATTGTGAGTTAAATTATAAAATAGTTTAACTTTTTAATCTCTGAATATATCGATATATGACAAAGGTAATGACGTCAATAACCACTATGAATGCAAACGGAAAATTTTCTTTTTCTGAAAATAGAAGATGAATATGATCCACACGTATACAGTTGTGGCCGGAATAATTCAAAACTTGATGAGGTACTTGACGCATTCCTGCTGCTTCGCCAGTTGCAAAGCTTTACCCATCTCCTCCAGTGAAACCTCATCAGTCAGATGCAATTCCTTGAAAAGAAAAAGTCTGGCAATTAACGACAAATTTATCTCAATTCCAGTAATCCCTAAACGAAACATGTTAAATGGCCTTGCTAATAATTTTCAATTGCCCAGCGCCACTTAATTGCACTGTGCTCCTTTATTCCTGTAATTATATTCGCAATTACCTATAATTTTACGATAATTCACGATTACACAATTTACAATTTAGAATGTTTATATCAACTTATTATCAGCTTAGCATACATAAAGATGTACATTTAAATGTATTCTTTTTAGTAAAGATTACTTTTATTTTTATTAAGTCTAAATAGAAGTGTTGATGTTTTAATTATAGTTTAAAATAGAACTAAAAGAAAAGTTATTTAACCGCTTTTGGAAAAGGAGAGTTTAGGTCTTTTGGATGCCAAAGATGAATGTACCTTGTTGCATTTGTCAAAAATAAAAGGGATATCAGACTTGATCTTGAGTCCTCCGGAAACAGTACACTCAAAGACATAACAGAGGGAGCAAGATGATGCTGAAGCAAAGTTTGGCACAAATTTTGCTGCTTGGAGGCTTATATAAGGCTTCCTTAAGTAAGTTTAAAACAACATAACACAGCAGATAGGAGATAGAGATATATAGAGAAAAAATTGAGTTATATTTTTAAGGTCTTTTTTGAAGAGAGGAGTGACAAAATAGCGAGGAAACATACTTTTGGATATTTTTAGGAAACATTTTTGTGTGTCATTATTTTAGTTTTAGCTCAAAAAAATTATTGTACTCCTAAATTTAATTTAAGAAAGTCTCTCTTTGTACGCTTACTATTTTTAGTGGAATAAGCGAATTGAAGTTTGTGGACGTAGCCCAAACGTTTTTTGGTGAACCATGTTAAATATTATGTGTCATTATTATGGTTAATTATTTTTATTATTCCGCATTTCCTAACAAGAAGCACAGTTAAAGAAACTTCTAACCTAAGAGAAGAACTGAAACTAAAATGAAAATGTGTACAGATGTAAGAATTTAATAGTTGATTCTTACAATTTTTAACCATAAGATAAAATTATTTTTTAAAATTTTTTTTCCTTCCTGTCTAATTCCCTAAAGCTACTCGTAACCTAAATGTTGCGAAGACAGCCTTATGACCGCATTCATTACCTCTCCCGACCTCCCCTACTGCTAACACATCCTCCATTCCAACTACTAGCCAAACTTCAGTTGCCTTTTCTTTGGCTCAATTGAGATCAGTTTTTTTTAACTTCAAAATCAAGGCTTCTTTCTTTCTCAATAAAGAATGCTCCTCTTTTGTCATCTCTTCATCACTTCTCTCCTTTAATCACTCTCAACTCTTCAACTTATCTAAAACCTGCACTTTTTATTTATCCAGCAGCCACTGTAACCCCTCCAAACTCTATCTTCCTTCCTTGTTTGAATCATGAATCTGACTTAATCACCTTCCCAAATTCCTTGTCCTTCTATACTTGTTCATTCTAAACATAATTTCTCTTCCGTTCCTATCAAAAACATGGAATGCAGCAGTTAATGATTTGCAACCAAAAGTTAAATTAAAACTAATTCCTGATATAAAAAACAAACCATTACTCTCACCTCAAGCCCAGATCCTTCCAGTAGGTGCAGCTAAATGGAAGACAACTCTGGTGGGGTTCTTTCTAGATAAAAGACCTCCTTTCCCCTTAATCAAAGCTTGGTCTAAAAAAATATGGGAAAAGTGTGAATTAGAGAATGTTTATATCACTGAAGAAGACTACTCCTCTTTAAGTTCAGAGACACGAAAGGGATGACAACAGTATTAGAATCTACCCCCTAGCACTGGAGAGGCAAACCTATTCTCGTAAAAAGACGGTCACCAGGGTATGACCGTATGACACTTGATAAAAATGCGCGGAAATTTATTCCTGTATGAGCTTGTATATATAATATTCCACTAGAATATTGGACTACAATAGGAATGAGTTACCTAGCCAGTGCAATTGATAATCCTCTAAGACTTGAAACAAAAACTATGAGAAGGATTGGTTTTGTAAAAATCTACATAAAAATGAACAAGAATGCAGAGCTTATTAGATTAATTTAATTTTAATAATTAATGTAGCCCATATTACTTTAATGGATTCTAAAATAAAGATGGGTCTAAAATAATGGTTATTGGGTTTGTTAAGGTAATTAAAATCCTTAGGGTTAATGAACAATTAACCTTTCCCTCTTCCTTTTAAGGAAGTCACATTTTAACACATATGAAAGATAGAGATTCTTGCACCACTGAGAGAACAGAGAAAAGTAAGAAAGGCGAGAGTGGATAAAATGTGATCAAGAATATTATGCTATGATGGATTCAAGTTTGTCTTTATTTTGTTCATCGATCTATAAAAGTTCTTACAATTGGTATCAGAGCCTATGTTGTTTGTATTGCCTGTGTTGCGTTGTTTGTTTTCGTGTATGAATGTTGTTTTCGATATTGTATTGGAACGAAGTGCAACCTACTGATTTTGTTCTTATACTCATACGTTTCCAAACTTGTGTTTTTCGGTGTTAATTTTGTGTTGTTAGACATGATGCCATCGTCTAACGTGTTTATGGTTGTTAAGAAAGAACCGAAAGGCTTGGTTCTTGAAACATAAGGCTAGTCTTCCCATGATTTGCATGAACGAATTCGTGTTTGTTGTGTTCTGGTTCTGTAAAGACATGTGGTTATGGTTGTTGAAACAAAGCAACGAAAATAGGCTTGGGTTTTGAAACGAAAAGGTTGGTTCTTGAAACTAAAAAGAATGGTTATTACAGTGATTTTCTTGAACCAATTTTTAAAGACATGTTTTTGTGGTACGAACAACAATCCATGAAAGAACGACATAGGGATAGATTGTAGTTTGAAACAAAACCATGAAAGAATAAAAAAAAGAAAAAGAATCAAAACATGAAAACACAGAAAAACGAGTCTGCGTAAGGAGGAAGATGGGGTATATGTTTTCACACGCACCCCATCTAACAAGGCTAGGCAGTGGTGGCGCGTGCACATAGTGCTGGTGTATGCAATGCACGTGCCATATGAGCTTTTGGCCCAAAACAGATTTTTGGGCTATTTTTTTTGGCCCTTTGGGCCATTAAAGGATTAGCTTGGGTTATTAAATGATTATAGCCCAATTTTATGGACTTTAATTTAGGGTTATATTATGCAACCTTAATTATCAAGTAATTAAATTATGGACTTCAACCCTAAGTAAAATAATTTTGGGATGAGACATAATAGATTATTTAATTCATAATTGATTTATTTTCTCTGCATAATATAATTTTGAAAATAGTGCCATATTATATTTTTATTTTGTACTTTGAATATTTTATATTATGCAATGTTTGAAATTAAATTTTCCTATTAAATGTTGAATGTGCTATATGATATAATGGTAATTTAAAATATTTTATTAGTCACCAAAGTGACCAAAGTCACCAAACTAATTAAATTAAAATTTGTCATGTACAATAATTGTCCAATTAAATGTTTATTGCATAGAAAGGTTGTTAGTCACCAAAGTGGCCTATCTTGAAATTTTTTAAACATTTAATTGTGAATGTTTCAATTGTTCATGTTGATATAATGCTAATAAAATGACATAAAAGTTGAATTGAACAATTGAGATTATTAATTATAACTCTAAGAGGTTACCCAAAGGTGGACCATTGCTTATAATTAATAATATTAAAGGGACTTTATCAACATATGTGGTTAATATGATTGTATATCCAAAGATAACATGCATGTTGACTAGAATATGATTGATTGTCTGTTATAGTGAACTATATTTGCATTATGATAGGTTACAACTATGTATTTAAATTTTACCTAAAGGAGAATTTAAATGCATAATCAAAGTTTATTATTAGTTTGAATCCATTTAGGTATACTCAAAGCATTAATACGTGAGCTATATGTTGTATTTGCAACATCTTCTAATTTGTTCGCTTTAGGAAATGGCTTAATCAAGTTCAATGGTCTGAACTATGCGGATTGGTCCGAACAAATTTAGTTTCAACTGGGTGTAATAGATTTGAACTTGGCCATAGTTTCAGACGTAAGACCTATAGCTATAACTGAGACTAGTTCGGAAGCTGACAAGTCTTATTATGAGGCTTGGGAACAGTCTAACTAGCTGAGTTTGAATTTGATGCGAATGACAATCGTGGAAAATGTGAAGCCATCAATGCCTAAGACGAATAATGCAAAGGAGTTCATGTTAAAGCTTAAAAAATACTTCTAATCTGATATAGCTGACAAGTCTATAATAGGGACTTTAATGAGTGAGCTACGACCAAGAAGTTTGACTGGTCACAGCCTATTCATGACCATGTAACCATATGTCAAACCTAGCTGCAAAGCTGAAATCTATGGGTATGGATGTGAGTGAGTCCTTTCTAGTACAATTTATTATCAACTCACTTCCTCTTAAGTTTGGCTAGTTCCAGGTGAATTATAACACCATTAAAGAAAAATGGAACCTTCAAGAAATTAAGGCCATGTTGGTTTAGGAGGAAGGGAGATTGAAGAAAATGAAGGAGCACTCCGTTCATCTCACATTTCATCCAAGAGCTAGTAGTAGCAAGCACAAACCAGGCAAGAAAGGCAAAGATAAGGACAAAGCTCTCAGTAAAGTAAATGAGGGCCGAATCTATAAAGACAAAAGGTGTGACTTCTGTAAGAAGCCTGGTCACTTCAAAAAGGATTGCCCTAAAAGAAAGGCTTGGTTCGAAAAGAAAGGTACATACTATGTCTCAATATATTTTAAATCAAATCTTATTAAAGTGCCTAATAATACCTAGTGGTTAGATTCTGGTGCAACTACTCATGTGTCACATGTTCAACTGGGATTCCTTTCAATCCAAATCATAAACAAAATTGAAAAGTTCTTATATATAGGGAACATAATGAAGGCAAGAATAGAGGGCATTGGGACGTACAGATTGATCTTGGACACTGGGTGTTACCTGGATCTAGAAATGTATCTTTATGTTCCTGAATGTGCTAGAAATTTGGTTTCTGTTGCAAAGTTAGATGTTTTAGGATTTCAATTTAAGATTGGAAACGATATTTTTTCATTATATAAACACAAGTACTATTATGGTTCTGATACTTTAATTGATTGTTTATATCGTTTCAATCTTGATGTTGATTTTGCTGCATCTCTGTTTCATGTTGACCATATTATAGGAAGTAAACGTAATGCATAAAATAAATGTTTTGCTTTTTTGTGGCATAAAAAATTAGGTCATATATCCAAAGAAAGGGTATAAAGGTTAGTGAAAAATGAAATCTTATCTCCATTGGATTTTGTTGATTAGGATATATATGTAGATTGCATCAAAGGCAAGCAAACCAAGCATATATTAAAGCATCTAGCCACAAGAAGTAACAAATTACTGGAATTAGTACGCACTGACATTTGTGGTCCTTTCGACGTTCCTTCTTGGAGCAGAAAAAAATATTTCACTACCTTTATTAATGACTTCTCATGATATGGTTATATTTATCTACTGCATAAAAAATCTCAATCTGTGGACATCCTAGAGGTGTTCGTTAATGAGGTAAAATGACAGTTAGATAGAAAAGTAAAGATAGTGAGGTCTGATAGAGTTGGCGAATATTATGAAAATTTTGATGAAAGTGGACAATGTCTAGGTCCATTTGTAAAGTTTCTTGTAAGTTGAGGCATATGTGTGCAATACATAATCCCTGATATACCGCAACAAATTGGTGTAGTCGAAAGGCAGAATCGTACTCTTATAGATATGGTTAGGAGTATGTTAAGTTATAGTACTGTACCGTTATCATTGTGGATGCATGCATTAAAGACCGCTGCGTATTTGCTTAATAGGATTCCTAGTAAAACAGTTCCTAAGACACCTTATGAACTGTGGACAGGAAGGAAACTTAG
Organism: Erythroxylum urbanii; assembly: GCA_027568935.1. NCBI lineage: Eukaryota > Viridiplantae > Streptophyta > Magnoliopsida > Malpighiales > Erythroxylaceae > Erythroxylum > Erythroxylum urbanii. The sequence goes on from JAOQML010000002.1 coordinate 11,278,849, forward strand.
TTTACGACATCTTCACATTTGGGGTTGTCTGGCAGAAGTAAGGCTGTATAATCCACATGAAAAGAAGCTTGATGCAAGAACTGTTAGTGGTTATTTCATCGGCTATCCTAAAAAGTTAAAGGGGTTCAGATTTTACTGTCCTAACTATTGTACGAGAATAGTTGAGTATGGTAATGCTCGGTTCATTAAAAATGGTCAAATCAGTGGGAGTGGAGAATCACAAAAAGTGGATATTCACGAGAATTGTGTAGAAACTACTCTAAGACGAGAATTGTGTAGAATCTACTCCAAGTCGAGTAGAAACTACTACATCAAACGTGATCCTACTGGTTGTTATTCCACTTGTTGCATCATAGATATGCAACATACAGAAACAAAAAATTAATGTTCCAATTCCAAAAATTGAACATATTAATGAAGAACCAGCTAATGATGTTCAAGTTACAAATTATGACGTGATGCCATAAGAAGTAGCATTACGAAGGTCTGTAAGGCAGAGAAGACCAACTATTTCAAGTGACTATGAAGTTTGTTCACTTGAACATGAATGTGATTTGAGCATTGACAAGGATCCAATCTCGTTCAAACAAGCCATGAAATGTAACAATTATGAAAAATGGTTCATTGCTATGAAAGAAGAGCTGAAATCAATGGATGACAACAAAGTCTGGGAATTAGTTAAGTTGCCGAAAGGTGCAAAGCAAGTGGGTTGTAAATGGGTCTTTAAGACTAAACGTGACTTACAAGGCAACATTGAAAGGTATAAAGCCAGACTTGTTTCCAAAGGTTATACTCAAAAGGATGGCATTGATTATAAAGAGACATTCTCTCCAGTTTTAAAGAAGGACTCTTTAAGAATTATTATGGTATTGGCGACTCATTATGATTTAGAGCTTCACCAAATAGACGTAAAGACCGCCTTTCTAAATAGTGACTTGGAAGAAGAAGTGTACATAGATTAACCAGAAGGTTTTAAAACCACAGGAAAGGACAAGTTAGTGTGTAAATTAAAGAAGTCAATATGTGGACTGAAACAGGCATCCCGATAATGGTATCTTAAGTTTAATGATACCATCAAGTTTACGATTTTGTAGAGAACACTGTTGATCGGTGTATCTATATGAAGGTTAGTGGGAGCAAGTTCATTGTATTAGTCCTATATGTTGGCGATATCCTTCTTGCTGCGAATAAGATGGCTTTGTTACATGATGTCAAGAATTTGCTTTCTAATAATTTCGAAATGAAAGATATGGGTGAGGCATCCTATATGATCGAAATAGAGCTATTCCGTGATAGATCACAAGGATTGTTAGGATTGTCTCAGAAAGGTTATATCGAGAAAATATTAGAAAGATTTAAAATAGAAAAGTGCTCTGCAGGGATAGTTCCAATCAAGAAAGGGGACAAATTTAGTCAAATGCAATGTCCACAAAATGATTTAGAATGTAAGGAAATGGAGTCTATTCCTTATGCGTCAGTAGTTGAGAGCTTAATATATGCTTAAACATGCACTCAGCCAGATATCAGTTTTGTTGTTGGAAAGTTACAAAGAAAGTCCTTAGATATAAAGAAAGTCCTTAGATATTTACAAGGCACTAAGGACTATATGCGCACATATAGAAAATTAACTCATCTCGAAGTGATAGGTTACTCAGATTCAAACTATGCCGATTGTGTAGACTCATGAAAATCTACATTTAGTTATATGTTCCAATTAGCTGGAGGAGCAATTTCGTGGAAAAGTGGAAAGTACTCCGTCATTGTTATTTCCACTATAGAGGCTAAATTTGTGGCGTGCTTTAAGGCTACGGTTCATGGATTATGATTGCGAAACTTTATCTTCGATCTTGGTATTGTCGACTGTATTGTTAGACCGTTAAGAATTTATTGTGATAATTTCGCAGCTGTTTTCCTCTAAGAATGACAAGTATTCAAAAGGTGTGAAACTTACAAATTTGAAGTACTTATCTGTGAAGGAAGAAGTGCAAAAACATAAAGTGTCAATTGAGCATATTGGTACAACTGTAATGATAGCGGATTCGTTAACTAAAGGCTTACTGCCCAAAACATTTATTGGCCATGTTGAATGGATGGGCATTATAGATAAGTCCTTGTTAGCATAGAGTTCTGATGTGTATATATACATATAATTGTCTTGCTCGAATTGTCATGACAATTGTGAATTCAATTATAGTCATAATTGTTTTTGCTCATTTACTTGTTATCCATATTATGTTGCATACAATAATTGTTTCTGTGAGATAAAAATTATATAATTACCCACTTAAAGTTTTATAAGTTGAGTTAATTATATGATACATGGAAGGAATCATGTTATATAACTTGTGACCGCTATGATCCCATCATCTTAATTCACTTAAGGATGACTTGTTCGATTCAATTTATTGTGTGCACTGAAAGTTTTATTGTTGAATCACCAAGTTGTAACATAGGCCAAGTATGAGGTTGTTAGATTAATTTTAATAATTAATGTGGCCCATATTACTTTAATGGATTCTAATATAAAGGTGGGCACAAAATAATGGTTATAAAGTTTGCTAAGGTAATTAGAATCCTTAGGGTTAATGAACAATTAACCTTTCCCTCTCCCTTATAAAGAAGTTACGTTTTAACACATATGAAAGATAGAGGTTCTTGCACTATTGAGAGAACAGAGAAAAGTAAGAAAGGCGAGAGCAGATAAACCGTGATCAAGAACATTACGCTATAATGGATTCAGGTTTGTCTTTAGTTCTAACTATTCAGAAGCTAGGACAATATGGAGAAATGGAAACAACTCCTATTTCCATATCTTACCCTTATAACCCAGATCATCTAAAAGAATAAAAGATTTGGAAGCCCAAAGCAATCCCCTTTATAACCAAAAGACCAAATCCACCCCTCATTCTTATCCCCTTAAACCTTGATTCCCCTACCCCTACTGTTAAGTCAGGAGGACTTTACGATGATTAATTTTGATGACAATCAAATAATAATAATGCTAGAAATAAATGAACTAGTTTGATGAGTGTGTTAAGTGTGCAGAAGAAGTAGAAGACAGAAGAAGAAAACAAAGACGAAGTGAAGAGACAGAAGAAGAAAAAAAGACGAAGTGAAGAGACTGAAGAAGAAAACATAGACAAAGTGAAGATACAAAAGCAACAAAACACAGACAAAGTGAAGATACAGAAGATACAAAACACAGACAAAGTAAAGATACAGAAGAAACAAAACACAGACGAAGTGAAGATACAAAAAATACAAAACAAAGACGAAGTGAAGATACAAAAGATACAAAACACAGATGAAGTGGAAATATAGAACAAACAAAACGCAGACAAAGTCGAGATACAGAAGAAAACACAGACGAAGTGGAGATACAGAAGAAGAAAACATAGACGAAGTGAAGATACAGAAGATACAAAACACAGATGAAGTGGAGATACAGAAGAAACAAAACATAGAAGAAGTGAAGATACAGAAGAAACAAAACACAGATGAAGTGGAGATATAGAAGAAACAAAACACAGACGATACAAAGCAGAAGAAACACTAGTACGTCGAGTAGTTAGTTAGTTGGAGTTAGTTACAGAACTTAACTAAATAATAGTTATCAAGATTCAAGATTTAAGAAGCAGTTATCAAGAATTAAGAAGCAGTTGGAGACTTAGACTATAAATACTGGTCGTAGTCCAAGATTGAAAAACTTTTAACTTTTCATCTTTTCGAGAAACCTTTGATCCTACAATTTTTGAGCGTTCAAGTGTATACTTAGAAAAGAAAAATTATGTAGTGTGATACTGGAGAGCTAAACCTATTGTAACAATAGCTCATGATATCTTTCTAGTGAGAGAAAGAAAAGACTGAGAGCCTGGAGAGGTTAAGAGAGCTGAAAGAATACTTGGTGTAAGAGACTTGAAGAGGCTCTGGAAAGGAAGAAAAGAATACTTGTAAATTTGTTGAAGTATAGTGAATACTCAGATGAACTCTGAGGACCGGACGTAGCCCACAGTTTGGGGTGAACCAGCATAAAATCGCAGTGTCTATCTTCTATCTCTCAACTTATTCTATTTTGTTCTTAAACAAGTATATAGAAATTATTTGCAATTTAACTCATAACAATTTTCGTATAACGTTTGTGATATTCTTTTAACAAGTTAGAGAAGTTCTTATCCGAAATATTAAAAATTTTGTATTCACAAAGATTACACAATTTAACCCCCCTTCTTGTGTATTTTGTCTATTGTAAGTAATTTCTATATTAACGTGTGATTTACTTCAATTGAGAATCTAGCAAATGCTTTCTGGAAGAAGCGCTCGCAAAGGAGAAGGTGAGGCAAAGAAAGCTCCAAAGAAGGTGGTAGTCATAATATGGTAGCAAATATTAAGACTTTGAGATTAATAATGAAGCTATCATCAAATTAGTCATTCCAACCATTGTGAGCTTTAGAAGAAGCGTCGAGCTACCGACGTTAAAAGAAACGTTGCATGGGAGGCAACCCATGCAAAAATTAGTTTGTTGTTCAATCTTGTTAGATTAGCTAAATTTCATAGTTAGGTTCATTCTTAGTTTGGTTCAATAAAAGAAAAAAGACGACTAGGATTTCGGAATCATGGGGAAGAGTACACAAGCGTATTAAGAGAAGTGAAGAACTATAAACTGAGAGACGAAAAGAATTAGAAAAAGAAGGTTTTAGTGTCAGGATATAGGCACTGGCCACGACCATGACCTATCAAGTCACGATCGTGGCCTGCAATTGGGAATTCCTTCTATGGTACGCCGCATGCCACAATCGTGACTATGCAGAAAAGGGAAGGAAGCAAATTTTAAGTGACAACTTTACCATTTTTACCCCTTTTACCATCTATTTATTTAATTCTTACTTAACTTTCACCTTCACTTTCATTTTTACTTTATCTCTCTAGAATTCCAACATTCAAACACTCTCACTTCTCTTTAAAATTTTTGTAATCTCTAATTTTTTTCCAAATTCAACCCAAACATGCCTTACATTAAGCAATCGGCCCGACAAGAGCCTCATGGAGCACAATAAGTCGTGGGACGAGGGAGACAAAACTGAGCAGCAGACTTTGGAGCTTCATTTCCTATTTATACCAAGGAGGAAGGTATTTGTTTCCGTTCTTTTCATTATAGGCAAATTATTGTGCCTAAATATTTTGATTTCGATATATTGGATAGGATAGAAGTGTGCGAGTAGGTAGAGAACTTAGCAGAGAGGATCCAGTAGGGTCAATTTATTAGATTCCAATTCCCCGTTTATGGTGAGCTTACCCTAGAATTTTTCACGTCCCTGACCTTGAACCCCAAGAACACTAAGGAATTATGGTTTAGATTGAGGGGACGAGCGTTTGAGTTAACAGTAGAAATTATGTGTGACATATGTGGATTCCTCGAATCCACCATTGTTTACCAACATGATGACTTCCGTGCCTCCCATTACTAGCACAAGCTTACTAGCATTGAGTGCTTTTATGCCAAAAATGTCCACAATAACATTATCCAGTCATATGAACACTTGCTACTGCACAAATTTATGTGCCAACTGGGCTTTGACAAATCATAGACCAACAAGTGTTCAACCAAGGAACTGTTCATA
>JAOQML010000002.1:11292732-11305800 GCA_027568935.1 Erythroxylum urbanii
CCTAACCTTTTTGGAATTTTCAATTTAACGCCAAACTTTATAAAAACTTTAATTTGGTGACTAACCTTTCAAAATTCCTCCAAATAATTTTACCACAAATATTACAACCAGTTGATTAGTTATAAGACATAAACTAATATAAAATGAATAAAAGACTAAAAACTTAGAGATAACATATTCCTAACCTTTTTGGAATTTTCAATTTAACGCCAAACTTTATAAAAACTTTAATTTGGTGACTAACCTTTCAAAATTCATCCAAATTAGGTCAAATATTATTTTTGCTTATATGACTAGCTTTCTTCCAAGTTGATCCAAACCCAGTTAAGTATCTACATGAAAAGAAACTTGCAAAAGGCAAGTGAAAACCAGGATATATCCTGACAGTGTAATTGGCATCAATCACTATGTACTCAACCCATGTTCTATAGGTAATCATGTGAAACATGTTTTTGCCTGGGACAAGATCCTCTGTCTAATTTTATGGTGTCTTATTCTGTCTCATAAATCTCAGCCATTCATTTATGCGAGTCCCGCATTTATTTATGCTGGGCCCACGTGGGACCCACATAAATGAATGGTTGAGATTCATGGGACAGAATAAGACACCATAAAACTGGACAGAGGATCTTGACTCGTTTTTGCCTTTAACAAATAATCTTAAAGTCCCATGATGCATTATGCTACACCAAGACCTTATGAAAACTTGAGTCAATCTTGATAGAATTATTGGAATTATGTTTAATAAGCATCTTTTAGAAGTTTATGGGTGAAAATAGTCGTGTATTAAGGCATATTCTTCTTTAAAATAAAGAGATGAAGACATGAGCAATAGCACGGTTGAAATATGAACCTACTTAAGTGACGAAAGATTTTCAAAAAAAGGACATAACTTAGGACTCGAGCATCTTAGTATTTATGTTAATATTCAGATGGATATAATGAATTATACAAGTGTGTTTATGCTCGTATTCTATTATGTGAAGAAATAGTAAATTGTATGATTTAGAACATGATTATGTTAGCGATAGACTATCTTACTTGGAAACACTTTTTCTTGACGGATTTTAAATTATAGAAAAATTATAGGTCTTATTCAAGTTATTTTTAAATTATATTTGATTTAATAAAAGGTGTTTATATAAGATTATACCATTTAAACTTTAGGGTTAATTACTAAAAACAATCCAAACTTTACTGAATTTTGCAATTATAACTTGAACATTTAAATTTTCACAAAAATAATATGAAGTTAGACTTTTTATTAATAATGCTGATATGGCAAGTCACATAAGCTATTATAAATTCCAAGTGGATGCCAAGTGTACATAGTTTGGCATGTCTTATATTAATTTAGTTAATATTAAAAATAAAAATATAAACTAACCTTATCTTCTTTTTTCTATACTTAAAAGGTGTCAAAAATCGGCAACAAATTAAAAGGGTGTATAAAAAAAAAACCAAAAGATAGAATGTTTGATTTATCACTTGACACTGTCCTTAAATATGTGAGTGTTATTCCTCAATCAAAATTTAACCCTCTAAAACATGGCACTAGCTGTATGCAATGATTAGAGGTTACAAATTTAATAGAGGAAATTTCAAGAGTTTTGTATGTAGTTTACCTTTGCAAAACCATCAACTTCCTTTAACGTCTATAATAGCATCACATCTTTACTATTTGGAACCAAATCGTGCTTAAAAGATTTTGATGGGTGAAATCTACAATAGAATAAAGGGTAAATGGATTGGAGGAGTGGATGGTAAAGAGGGGAGAGAGAGTAAAGTACTATAATGCAAAGCTTGACGTTTCTTTTGGAAATATACAATAAATATGTAGGAAACTATTTTGAGGATGGCTATTTGTAGGAGCCATTGCTGGGGCGGACAATGGTGAAAGGACCCATCTCAGAGTTCCCTTTCTGGAACCCGAGTGGAGACCTCCCGACGACCCACGGTAGCCCTCCAATCAATATCTAACTTGACTGAAGGGTTCTCACAAAGTTGAGTCGTTCAACTATTTAAAACCTTTTATACTTTAATAATTAAAAGCACGGAAAATAGTGGAAACTTTTTTCTATCATTTTATTGAAAATTTCAGCAACATAATGACTGTATTTTGGCATTCCCATAATTTTTAAAAGCCTTGTAAAAGTTGAAAACACTTCTATATTCACACCAATTTCTTAACTACAAATTTTGGACTTTAAGTTCACTCACAAGCAACCCTAACAAATAATTCTCAATAGTCACTACAATAAACTTTTAAAAGTTAAGACATATTCATGCATTTCATTTAAAATCTTTTATACACATTCATTTTTTAACACAAATGTACATAGCAAAATGACACAAATGTACGCCCCAAAATCTTGATTTTATTAGGAGTTTTCAGAAATTTTTTGAGAAATTTTTGGTAGAGTTCAGAACTATATCTGGTCTATCCGTTATCTCTGTTATAACCTCAATAATACATTTAAATGCTTAAATTACTCTAGTACACCATAAATAGGGCATACTTTATAAAACACATGTACAACACATTACACAGTACAATTATCAAACTAGGATATTAGAAATTCTCCCCTCCTTATAGAAATTTCATCCTCAAAATTTTAAACAAATTTAGTCATCTCAAAATATGGATCTTAACTTCATATCCATTCTTCGTGCTTCCGCTCTGTCAATCACTTCATAAGGACCAACATATTGTGGGCTTAACTTGCCACATTGTCTTAAACAGACTATTCCTTTCCATAATGATATTGGCAAAATTTCTTTGATTTTTTAACTTTATCTCCAAATTCTTCCTCCATTTCCAAACTTAGCACTGCTATCGATTTTAGATATTATCACTTTGACCCACATACTTTTCATCTTATTTGGGGTTATCGGAACTAGTTCAGCCCAACTAATTTTCTTTTACCTATCTAATCATCATATACTAGCATTTTACACAACTATATACTTCCAATCACTTACAACTTGATTAATCTATCAAGAGGATACCTACGTTGGATGGTTAGGAAATGGGCAGATTTTTTTTAATTCAATCCTTTATCTCCCATATACTATCAATTCCACTTAGATTTCGTGAAATTTCTACATAAAATCCTTCATAATATGCTTCCATTTCCTTTCCCAAATAGGGAATGGCTCAGTAAATTTTTTTAATTTTTTGGTTCTTTGGCTCTCAACCTTGACTTATTGATTTAACAAGCATTTAAACATATACTTTGTTATCAACCTTTTCATACCTTTTCGATCTTAATGCACTTTCAAGGTATAATGCCTCATTGTGTTCCTCTTATGCATATTGGTGAGTGACTTAATCTAGAATTTCTTTCTTAATTGTAGCCATGGCCAGTTCACACAATTCCTAACCTAGCACCAACGTAATGTTACCTCTCAATAAAATGCCCTCAAAATTTGCAACTTATCTCCATATTAAACTCCTTTGTTGAAATCACTGCTTTCTCTTTCCCACTAATTATCAGTTTAGTCACAACTTTGCTAACTTAACCATACATAAAACCATCCATTTAACACTATGACGATTCACATTTACTTAGATTACTACTAATGAAACTTTGATTGGGATTCTTCACAAAACAATTGTTCTCATATACTTCTGAATAATAAACATTTCTTTTCTCAATGTATCTAATTATAAACAAAACTCAATCATATTTTTCTTATATTTCTTATGCCCGACGTGGACTCCTTAGCATTCGACTCTCAAATCCATAACCATTAGTGAACTATTTATCGTACCTTTGTCATTTCCCATTATATTCTTTAGAAAAAATATCAATCATTTAAGATCATATCGTAAGACACTAACATAACATCCTATTCACATAAAAACCATAAAATTACTTCAGAGTTCAAATGTTACTATCTTATAATGCAATTTCGAGCTTATCAACCTCAATATCTTTAAACAGGGAGTAAACCTCATACTTCCACTGCACAACTCTAATGTTCAATAAAAAATATCTTTAATTTTTCATTTCTAATACTACAAAAAACTGATGTGATTTCAAGTACCTTTAAACTCAATATGGGACTTCATTAGTTACTAAAAAAATTGAATTATCTAAAATCTCCATGTCATACTTATTCAAAGGTCTCATATATAATTTTTATCATTCTCCTAATCATCAATTATAATTATTTGTAAAATAATACCTCTGAGTTCCATTGAGACAAATTTCCATTATGGATTAAAACTTATCACTACAATTTCCTTGAAAATTTTACCACCATTTGCACTCATCTGATTTTCAAGAAATAGCACAATTAACTTACATCAAAAGGAACTTAAAATAATGAATGTTCAATACTTAGAATCGATATATTAATATACATATAATTCGAAGCTTATATCAAATTGATCATTGCTCTAAAAAAACATTGTTCAATCATTAATCTTAATTAAAGATTCCATCATAATGTCATCTATAACATTACTTGGTACGAATCCACAATTCATCGTATAATCAAAATAGACTTGACCTTTAAAACAAATTTTATGCTAAAATTGATATTTATTCTAATCAGTCACTCCATAAGGTCATAACATTTAAACATATCAAAATTCAATCACCAATTACTCGTATAAATAAATAATCCTCAACTAATTCAGGCGTAATATAAGCAATTTCATCCTCCAGATATATCCACAAATTACTTTTCTAGCATTAAAATGCTGAATAACATAATAAACTTCTGTAATTATTGAGTTGTAAAACTGAACAACTTGTAGAGTAATTTCTTAGTACTTTTTTTAACTATTATGGCTTATATGCTAAGAGATGGGAGCATTCTACATTTTCTGGTGAATACTTATCTAACTTCCCTTGTGTACCAATCCTAATTTCCTTTATAAGCAATCCACATCAACAGAACGTACTATTAGTCGATTTCCTTCCTGGTATGACTTTATAGTCATGAATGTCTAATAAGATCAACTCAATAGAGAGCTTCTAATTCTAACTACTATGTAACTACCTATGTGAACATTCTACGCTACTGGCATAGCTTTAGCTAAAGTAGTTATTATTAAATGGCACTCTAAAAGCTCCAACCTCACACTAATCTATCTAACGAAATCTTTTAGCACATATAAGTGCATAATTCTGGGATCGATTTCAATATATTCATCACTACCGATACCTATCACCATATCAAATGTATCCCCAACATCCTGTAGGGTTGCTGCAATTACCCCAACCTATGCAGGTGGTCTCCTTACACATTAGCTACACCTTGGTATTGAGCTCTTAGTGTTTCAAGACTCTCCAGAAACTATAGGTAGTTTGACTAACCTCTGACTATACGATATTTCTCATCTCATCCTTCTATCACAAAGCCATATAAAATTATTATTCTAATCCCGATCTAACCAAACTAGGGAACTTTCGGGGTCTCTACTCTTATCGAACTATTTTGTGCCTAACTTCTAAGTATGCTCGATCAAACTTCCTGACACTACTAAGGCCTCCTATAGCTGGTGCATCATTGCTGCCAATATCTGTATTGTTCACTCAATGTAAAAACAAAATTCCACTGGCAGTTTTTCCAATATTAACTATTCTGAACGGGGTTGATTCATAAAGAAAAATATTTGCTGAACCATCCCTATGTTGGACCTCCCAAGCTGAAAGTACTTCAAGTGTTGGAGCCTCTAGTATGGCTTTTGGACTCCTAAGGTTTCGACAATGCACTATGTTGTGAACTCAAAGATAAACTATATAACATTGGAAAATATTTTGTAAACTCAAGTGCATGGAAAATAACAAAACTTTTTAGTTGCCCGGTTTATAAAAACAACGTAAAAATGCATTATGGAATCATAACACGTATAGATACAATCCTATTTCAAACCTGTCTCTGATACCACCTAAAAGGACCCATCTAGAAGTTCACTTTCTGGAACCAGAGAAGAGGCCTCCCGATGACCCTCCAATTAATATCTAACTCAACCAAAGGGTTTTCGCAAAGCCAAGCCATTCAACTATTTAAAACCTTTTATACTTTAATAATTACAAGTGTGGAAAATAGTGAGAACTTTTTTTATCATTTTATTAAAAATTTCGGCAATATAATGATTGCATTTTGACATTCCCAAAATTCTTAAAAGCCCTGTAAAAGTTGAAAACACTTCTATGTTCACATCAATTTCTCGACTAAAAATTTTGGACTTTAAGTCCACTCACAACAATCACTACAATAAACTTTTAAAAGCTAAGACATATTTATGCATTTCATTTAAAAGCTTTATAAACATCCATTGTCTTTACACAAATGTACATAGCAAATTGACAAAAACATAGCAACACCTGACATAACTAATCTTGAGGCAAAGTCCCAATTACTGCAGCACCTGTACGCATATCTGTGGTGGTTTGTTTAAAAGCATAAAAATAAGGGTGAGCTAAACGAGCTTAATAAGTATAATCAGTTTACAAGAAAATTGAAGTTTTCATAATAATATAACTGCAATATTCCATACAATCATAAAGCTCATGGTAAAACATTTTCTATAACAATTTATTTGTGCATCGTCAAATCTAGTAATAATATAACATTTCGTAAAACCTAATTTCAATTTTTCTTAAATACTATTTCGAAATGCTTTTCAAAATTAAACTTATAATATAAAAGTTTCCATTTCTCATTTTCCTTAATCAATAAACAGAGGTGACAATAAGTTTTCTGAAAAATTTAATACTGAAAAATAAGTCATCCACTAGAATTGGTGCTATATGGTACCTCTCAAATCACTTTTAACATAAATAGTGGCGGCCTTATTATTGCATGACTTTTCTTACTCAATGTAGCCTACCACTAGTTTCTTTATCATACGGTACACTAGGCCTAAAGTCACAAAGTTAGTTCTGCATCGCTTACCTGTGACTGTTTAACCACTAATTACGAAGCAGGTTCTATATTGCTTACTTGTAATATGTTAACCGCTATATACCAATAGTTACGGAGCTGGTTCTGCATCGCTTATTTGTAACATTACGGAGCTAGTTCTACATTGGTTGCCAGTGACTGGTTAACCACTATTTACAGAGCTGGTTCTACATCGCTTACCCGGAATAAGTTAACCACTATAAATATACCAGTATAATAACATGTATAAAGTTTAGCAGTGAACCATAAGCAAAAGCAGCTCTGACATTTACGACTTATCTGCTTTTCCTAATTAAGTATGGGAGGATTCATAACTGAATTATTTCAATGTAACTCCTAATCATATAAAATTTAACTTTCAATTTAAAACTCATAAATTGCTGAAACATACACTTATACTAGCAATATTCACTTGCAAAATATCATTTGCATAAAACTCAGTATAAATATTCATTTCATGATCAAATGAAAACAATTTGCATAAACTCAATTTAAAGAACAATCACATGTCATCAATTCTTTAACAAAGAATTAAGTCATAAAAAATGATTAAAATGCACTCACATGTTATCAATTCTTTTGTAAAGAATTTAGTCATATAAAACAAATAAAATATACTCATATGTGATCAATTCGTTTGTAAAGAATTAGTCATATAAAATAAATAAAATACACTCACAACTTACTAGTTTCCTTTCACCACTTTGAAACCCTTCAGTTGACTTCGTTTTTAAATCCAAAAACCTAATACCAATACATTCAACTCCTTAATACATTTTTCAATTAAATATATGATAAATCACGTCAACTTCATTACTTTCCACATACTACACATCCTTAATCACATTCACATGGTTATTACTTCATAACCATATTTTTATACTAAAAATGCCCTTAAGGTTAAATTAACATATTATACCTTAAACTCTTCCAATTCAATTTCATTTGATTTCTAACACTTAAAACTAATCCAAATTCACTCCCATGACATTTTAATACACATATTTAAGCTATACATTTTCATTAACAATTTTTTTACAAAATCAAACACTCTAGGCCGAATCTCATCCAAAACCAATTCCAAATCAATTATTTTTCATTTCTTTACTTCCTTAGCATCAAAATAAGCCATCAACATCATAAAACATCAAAATAGAATTTGGATCATAACACATTAAAAACCCTAACTTTGGTCGAAAACTCATCTAATCATTTCCATAGTTTTTCTCTCATTCTTTCATCATTAAGCTAACTTCCTAATGTCATTCATTATTCGTAAATCATCAAAAATAACAACATAAGATACTTTAGGCCATAGATCTCACCTTTGACCAAGTTTGACAAAGTTTGACCAAGGTTCCATATGCTTGATTAATGTGATTTTCTTCTCCTAATTGCTTCCAATGCAATAAAACCTTGATATTACATCAAAATGGTGTAAATCACACCATCAAAACCAAATCTAACCTATAACCTAACAAATCAAAATTTTCAACAAGATTAGTAAGCTTACCAACCCATTTTCTTCTTCTTCTTCACTTGGAACTTTATTGGATGCTTAATTGGAGGTAAAAGAGCATGAAAAATGGTTTGGATCACTTCACTTTTTCTTAACCGCAGCTCTCTCTCTTCTCCTTTCTCTTTTCTTTTCTTTTTCTCTCTTTCTCTACGATTCTCTCATCTATGGCCAGCTACTAATATTTAAAGAAGATGAAGTCTTTGTTGAATTACAATTTTGCCCCCATTTCCATTATAATTACACCTTTATTCTTAATAACATCTTATAATTACAACTTTACCAAAATGTCTCATATTTACACTTTTACCAATTCTACTTGTCACCATTTAATTGGTTCTCTTCTAATGACTCATCATTCCAATAACTTCTTGTAAAAATATCAAATTGCCCTCTAATAAATACAAAAGACCAAATTTCCCTTTAATGCATTTAATTCACTAACTAACCGAATTAAATTTCAAAAATATTCCACAACTATCTTATCATCAAATTGACCATAAATTAATCAAATTATGATCAATACTTATTGATCGGATGCTTTAAAAAAATTTCGAATGGGTTTAAAATCCTCAATACCCATTATTTTCCAAAAAGAACATTTTAACCTTAAACTTTCGAAACTTCGGAAATTCATCAGATCGGACTTATTTTCGAACCATTTTAGTATCATTAAACTCTAATGTCTATTATGACATACTTTATAAAACTCATGTATAACACATTACATAGTACAATTATCAAACTACGATATTACAAATGGTGGATACTATTGGGAAATCGTGACCAAATCTGGTCCCAACCACAGTGAATAATTACGAAATCTTTTCATATTTTGATTTTCTGAAAACCAGAATTACTTTAATTCTTTAAAATGATTAACACATAAATCATAATAAAGTGAAATCTTAATTCATACCTTATTTTTAAATTTTATTTGTATCTTGTTGTATTCCTCGAATCGTTTATGAAACCGATCTGTGTCAACTACTATAGCCACACAAGTGTGGGCTCTAACGGTATCCATAAAATAGGTTGAGAGAACTTTGTAACTCTTACAAAGAGCATTAAGCAAGAAGTACTAGCTCCATTAGAGCTTAAGCCTATTTATAATAGATTTTAGACATTTTAGTAATTTAATTGAAATTAAATTCCAGTTTCAATTAAACTTTAAATAGAATTACAAATAATTCTAATTAAATACCAATTGTGCCTAAATAAGATCCAATATCTCATATTGATCTTTATTTATTAATTATCTCATATTTAATCATAAAGTTTCTCAAACTTTACAATGAAGTCTAACTTGATGAAATTATCTTTTCTCTTTTTAACATATTCTATATGTGAGACCTATCGGGTTCTCAAATATGTTGGCAATGATTATAAATTATAATTATAATTCATAATCAGAATCAGATAAATTAAAACTCCTTTTACTTTATATTTAATTATCTAATTAAACAATTTATAGTCATAGATCAAAATTAGTGTCTAACAACACATCTTGACCACCCAAATATTTAAGAATGTTAAAGTGGTTTTGACTAACCTTTCCGAGCATGATTTTTCGTATAATTCAATCATTTCATCATATAATGTTTTGATTAGACATAAAGCATGGAATTAATGTCTACTATTTTAGTCCAATCATATTAGTTCTCTGCCATTAGCTATCAATTCAATTAATGACATTTATAAAGTATTTACAAAGTTTCATTGCACCTTGTCTAAGCATTTCCCAAATCAATACTAATCGAGAATAATGAAACATTCTCCCTACTTACTTTAGGGTGATAAATTCTATCTTGATCACACAACTACCTTCATATAGTTTATTCTATATCCAACGACTATCGATTTAACGACCCATGATTAAATAGGTCATAAGTAGTATCAAAATATAGCAATCCCTATACAAGATAACTTTGAAGACCTCAAGTCAAAGGATCGCTTATACAATTATCACGATGAGAATTCAGAGCCATACAAGTAATGTTCCAAATGGACTTTTCATATCAGGTCTATTCAATGAACTTTTTCTCCAGCAAGCATCCATACGCTTATTTAAGTATCTTCATACTTTATCCAATGAGATTGACTACTTCCTTCATAAGAAAAAACACAACATGTGATGGTCTTTTATGTTTTATTAATGTCTAGTCTTAATTGAACAATACCTAAAAGTAATTTAGGGATAACACATAAATATAATATGAATCTCGTAATTATAATTTCATCATAATTTCATTTGCATCTGTAAATGTTTGAACAAGTTGTCTACTAAGAGATAATTATTTTCTCAGTATGAATTATGAGTAAATGAATATTATGACAGGTAATGTAAACAGGCATAATGAAATAAATAATGATATTTAAAATAGACACAAACTTAAATAAGATAGATTAATGCTAAGTAAAAGGATGAAAAAATTTGAAACACAATTATTATTCATACCTTTTGTGTTGTCCCTCTACGTTTTTTCTTTTTCAAAGCCAATTCTCTTAGGCTATACAGAAAAGTTGTAGAGGAGAGACAAAAGATAAGCAATAAGAGTGTTTTATTTTCTTATACCACTGAAGGTTGGTGCTTCTTACATTTTATAAAACTGAAAAAGTTTCAAACCAGATAAAAAGAAAAGGTGAAAGCTAAAAAGGTAGATTCCTTATAAAAAGGAGTCAACTTTTGAAAAAGAAAAAGAAAAAGATGTCGGCCACATGAGCGACAATGAGTACACAACTTTAATGATTACATTGTTAATAATTACAACCGACAATACTTTTCAGTCTTCAATAATTACATCGTCGAATAAGCTATCATCTTTGGCATTTAATGTGGAAGGACAATGAGGACACTTATGAGTTGGATAGTGTTGTAATTACTTACAGATGGATTGTTTCCAATTGTTGGATAAAACATCGACGACTCTAGAATTATGTGAAAATTGAGCTTCAACTTGTTTGATTAGTCGCAGAGAGTCAGCATCTATGAGGTCTTATAAGAGGATGTCATAAGAAGATTGGGTCCAAAATAATTGTGTTTAGTTACTGATTCAGAAGTAATTTTCAAACACTGTTGATAAACTCCTTCGATGCCATGGAGATTGAATTAGTTGATTAAATCCCAAGTAACTTCATACTTCGGAGGTTTGTCTATTGGTGGGTACATTCCATTACTAATTTTAATATGAACATAGGCCAATCTAGATAGTTGTATATCTGAATCATTAAAGTTGTCTACTTTGGTGAAGATAGGATAGGTACTAAAAACTTTTATAAAAATTTCTCTTTTCTTGGCAAATCTATCTTTATAATTTTTTACTGTAAGAGTAAATACAGCTGGAAATTCGGCCAAGCTATGTAAATAGGTTAAATAAATTGTGTCTACCAAACCACTATGAAAAAAAGAGATAAGTGGTGAGTGGATCAACTTCTAGAAAAATAATGGCTTTTAGTCCATACCTTCCTCAGTTTTATGGATAATATTGAAAAAAAAATTGTTCTTTAGTCCATCCATTAAGGGCTTGAAAACAATCTTAAAAAATGTCTGGAGTGATTCGCTTCATTTCTTCCTTAAGAGCTTTTGTGGGTATAGCATTGATTTTTCATATTTATGGATTTACCCAATGTTCTCATTCTGGATTTTGAAGGTTATTTTTCCAAGGCCTATTTATATCGAGGTTTAAGTACAAGATTTCTGAATTTTGTTAGGGCCTTTTTTGCTTCTGATATAGTGGAATAACTTTTATGGATATTAAAATCTCATTATAATTTCATGAGTACTTATGTCTTTTTTTTTGGAAAATGAAAATTGGATTAACTATAGACAAAATTATGTCAACATTACAGTGAGTTCAAGTCAAGAACTATACAGACAAGTATATTACAAAAATAGGCTAACTATAAAACACATAAATCTACATTAAAGAAACCACCATCGTCTCTCATGTCTGAGAGAGAAACGTGTAAATTTTTTGCAGTTACTGCCCATCTAATCTAGTTGAGAATCTTGTCTGCTAAAAGATATGGTACCTCCTCCAAGCTAGAAAATTGTCTACAATTGCATTCGCTCCATAAGAAGTAAATAGTAGAGGAGAATGCAGCTTTATAGAGAATGCATTAGGCATACCTTTTGCAGAGTTCCAAATGGCCTAAGTCAGTCAATGTATGTTCCCAAGTATAAGTACAGCCAGTACCTGGTAATATGTGCAAAATCCTGCTCTAGACTACTATCGAGTAAAGACATAGAAAAAAAGACATGTTCTCTATCTTCAATAGCCAATTTACATAACAAACAACTTGAATCCACAGACTCGTGCCATTAACTTTTAGTCTAAAGTATGTTTTTGATCGTAAGCAGAGCTATAAAGGAGGCTGTGGGGTGAGTGGAATTGGTCTATAAGAGAGAAGACCAAGTTACTTCTGTTAACCCTTGGACAAGGATCTTATGGCATGATTTATTGGAGAATTTTCTTCAAATTTGGAGACCAAACAATGGAGTCATTCATCTGCACATTATCAATGTTGGATCCCGCTTTTAGGATTTTTATCTTTTTATTTTATTTTAATTATTTTATTAAATTATCTAGCATGAAAATAGATTAGAATTTATGAATTAGGAATTTTTG
>JAOQML010000002.1:11338906-11375719 GCA_027568935.1 Erythroxylum urbanii
TAAAATAATTTATTTTTAAGTTTAATTTAATGTATAATTATTATTAGTAATAAAAATATTTGTTTTATTTTAAAATTTAAAACTAAAAAATCACAATAAAAGTTTAACTAAATAATAATTATAAAAACTTTGAAAAAAAGAAAGGGGAGGTAAAGAGAGAGGCAGGAGACTAATTTTTAAAAAAATTTGAAAATTTTGCAGAAAAGTCTTCATATTTTTCAAAATTTTCGATACTAGTCAGTATATAGATACCAGTTGGTATTAGACGAAACAGACCAGTACTAATCGGTATTTATACTCGATATCGAAGACGTCAATACAGAACAGTATTCAAAACTCTGCATCCAGTGGGTTGTTTATTTGGTGGTAAACTAACTAGCTCCCAGGTATTATTGGATTCCAATGCTCGTAACTCGGCATCCATTCCATCATGCTAAAACTAATGCTTGACAACCTCCAAGAAGCTTTTTGGTTTTGAGAATGCAGCAATAGGAGCACAAAGTTTCCTATGCTTATGTGTGAGGTTAGTATAAGATATGACAGAAGCTATGGTATGTGATGAGGTAGTAGTATTTTGTAGGTTAGAGTAATAATCTTCATATTTCAATGGTGGACTTTAAGTTCCAGTGGACTTTATTAGAACAGAAAATTAATTTGCTAAAAAATAAAAGTAGGAGAACATAAAGATGTTGGCAAAGATGTGTTAGGTTTGGTACTTACTTCGTGACGGGAGATTAAAAACCATATCTGGGATGGTGGCTAGCAGCACAATAGAGTAAATTATATCAGTAGATGATTGTTGAGATTGAGAATAACAAAAAATATCTTCACAAAAGTAGACATTCCTAAAAACTACAATTTGGCCATTATTAATATCAAAAAATCATAACTTTTTGGTATTTGAAGGGAAACCAAGAAAAATGCACTTTGTTGCTCTGTAATCAAACTTTGTCTCATGAAAATCAACAGTTCATGCAAAAGAAAGACAACCAAAAACCTTCAAATGCTGAAAAGTTAGTGATTTTTTTATAAAATAAAATTTCATTAAAGGGATATAAACCCTTCCAAAAATTATATTTACACACTCAACCACCTATTGCAACTATACTTATTTCCTTTATCTATGTATAGTGCATCCTCTTTGTACTGTGCTACCTAAGGTACAACAAGGTTATTTCTTTAAGAGTACTGACCTTTCATCATTTTACATCTGAATTGCACCTTAAGTTACAAAGAGTCTATAAGATCGGTAATTCAAAAGGAGTTTTATTTCAAAGAATAAATGAAGGTATCATATTAATACGCTGAGTTGCACATAAAACATAATCATCCAAAAAAAATTAATAGGCAAGGAAACTTGAAACTTAAGAGACCTAGCAACATTTAACAAATTTTTATGCTTCCGTTCAATTGAAAAATTATTCAAAACTACTATTCTTGAAAAAGTCCATATAACAATTATACTAATATCTATAGAGTTAGGTAGGGCAAATGGTACACCAAGAGTTTCCTTAGTGACTATCTCAATTTTATCACTTTCAATAGCAAAGCTTAATATCTAGATTTGAGCTTATTTTTAAGGTTTTTACCTAAGAAATCAAAACTTTAGACCTCTCGTTAATCAACTTGAGCTTCATCTCCTTCTTTCTGTAAAGCCTTTGTTCATATATGTATTGCATCGATAATTTTCTCTCAAGTCTTAAATGCTTTTTATTAGACTCATCAATTGTATAGTATTCGATTAAGTACTTATTTAATGGCTGTAAACCATAAGCTTAAAAATAAATAAATTAATATTGAAATTCTAAATGGTAGAGAGAGCTCTTTCATGATTATGCATGGTAGCTGCTGGTATCTTGACTATTATTTCCATCCTTCCTTCGGCTCTTTCTTCCTACTCTGGTAACATGTTTTATTTTTTTTAGCTTTTTCGCTGTTGCCTTATATTATTCTACTTCCCCCCTCCTTTTATTGCTAGCCCTTTAACTTTCCTTTTTCAGCTCTTGTTTCACTTCAACCCCTTTTACTTATTTACTCGGCTTATTCCTAGTTAAATTCCTCTTATTCACTCAGGAATTCTTCTTCCTTTTACCTCCTTTCTCTTCTTTTTAGCCTCTTTTAAATTCCATCTTTTTTTCTCTCTTTCCTTCCATTTGTATTTCTTTTCCTTTTTTTTTAGTATCTATGGAAATTATGCTTAACCTATCCCTTGTTACCTTTCCAACTTTAAACAACAGCTCCTCCACCTACAATCTTAACCCTTCTTTAATTGACCACACCATGAAGGTATCAATAAATATGGAAACAAGTACTGAGAGACACTTCTTATAACTTGAAGCTTCACTACTGTCCCCCAACATCCATTGATAGAAAATTTTGTGTTGCTCCATATATTCATTCTTAAAAAGGCATGCTAAATGGTAATGGAAAGTCATTGTATACTTATTGCACAAAATGCCTTTTTTTCCAAGCCATTTTAGCATAAGCAAATCATATATGGAAATCTTTTGTCTTATCTGAAGTGATGTTCAATGATGAATAAATATTCTTTTTCAAGCTTATTTTTCTTATTTGTAGGATATAGAAGTCTTGGAAAATGGCCCTTTACATCTTCAAATTCAAACCCGTATTTCTTCAAACTTGGAAGCCAGGCATTAAACTGCACAGTCTTAAATAGAACAAATTCTTAATCTAGCTTAAAATTCATCAAATCCCTCTTGAATACTAGACTAGCTCAAGTCTTATTCACCTTGCCAAATTTATTGACAAGCCTTTGTGTTTGGATGAAGCAACAAAATAAATGAAAAGGATAAATTGCTAGCATTTTCATCCTAGTTGAATCCCAAAACTCTTCCTCATAAAATTCCCATGGTAAGTTGGACGATGAAAATAAACTCTTCTAAGATGAGGCCCTTGTCACCTACACCTAGAGACCTGATGAAACATCTTAAAGGCAAATATGGAAGTCCACTAGGAGAAGGTTTTTAAATGGAGAATAAAAGGAGTTGACTTAAACTAAAGAATAAAGTATAAATGAACCAAGAAATTAAATGGAAGTTAAGATTGCACCTTTAGAGAATAATACTTAAAAAGAGAATCAAACGGAAACTCATGGGCTTCCTATTCGCTGTACATAAAAAAATTTGTTAATATCTAAATAAAAAGAAGGAGAAATTGAAGAACACAAGGCTGAATGAGGACACTCAACCTGGTATGATGAACCCTACATCACTTTAGCCAAATCTTTAGGCTCTTGAAGAATTTACTACGAAAGACTTGTAAAGAAGCACTAATAAAAAGCTTTAAGAGGAAAAATAAATCCTCTACTAACTCTAACAAACAAATATACTATCTTATAACAAAAGAGGACTTAATGATCCTAACAAACAATAAATAATGATCCTAACAAACAATAAATAATGTGTGACTTTAATAATGAATCTAATTGCTTTTTGATGGGTCTCCTAGAAATAAAGATCAAAAGGCACAATAATGAGAGGCTAAAGTTTTTGAAAAAGCATTGATAGTGCTAACCAATCATCGGCAACACTAAAATAGGCGAATTATAATTGTAGTGGATCCAAATCAAGCAGAGATAATCTACTCTTGATTTAAAGATTAGCTAATTCATCTTATTGTCAAAATGAAAGATAAGAAAGTCAGCTTCTCCATCACATTTGTATATGATTTTAACCTCCCTTTCCAATGTAACTCTCTTTAGAATAAGTTAAAGCACCTAGGGGACTCTATACAGGATATATGGCTTACTGTGGGTGATTTTAATAGCTTAATACATCCTACAGAAGTTAATGTTTGTCAAAATGAAAGATAAGAAAGTAAGCTTCTCCATCACATTTGTATATGATTTTAACCTTCCTTTCTAATGTAACTCTCTTTAGAATAAGTTAAAGCACCTAGGGGACTCCATACAAGATATATGGCTTATTGTGGGTGATTTTAATAGCTTAATACATCCTACAGAAGCTAATGGTAATATTAACATGGGGAATTACAATAAGGATTTTAGAATTGCATTAGCCATATTTAAGGACTGACTTGAGTAGGAAGGCCATGTTTTACAACTAGAATAACAAGAAAAATAGGGAATGGTTCATCAAGAAAAAAAAGTTAGATCGAATCTTGGTAAATGATAAATGGGTCAACTACTTCCCTACAAGTACAACTTGTTTTAATAGCTCTCTCTTTTTAGACAATACTCTTATCATCATTTAGAATTTATTCAATTCACATATCAACTTAAAGAGCCTTCAATTGAGCCAAAGTATCTCTTATTTGCATAATATGCTCAAGTACACCTCTCTATCGAAGAGCTTTTGAGATAAGAATATAATAATCAAAGTGTTATTAAATGCTTTGCCTGAAGACACGAATTGCTTATATTATGACTTTTAATAAAGCATAGACATTATCACGTTAATCAACTGAATTTTAAATATTAGTTAACATCTTAGTCCTTATGAACATTACACTACGATGATTACATTACTCCCACTTTTCATAAAGATCAAACTTATCTAAAAGGCTAGTTTCAATATAGGAGGTGGTTCATGCTTTCTAATAACATAATTGATGTCCATCCATCGTAAATGAAAAATAATATTATCATTCTAAACCTTATAGTCATCACTTTCTAACTCAAGAAACCGTATATCATATCAAAAAAGTTTATAGGTTGAATGAATGCAAAATAATTATAAACATGCTTATGCATAAAATTAAGGCTAACAAATATACTAATGCTTTACCAGTGTAAAACATGTGAAAAAATGAATCAATAGCAAGAATTTTCTGTGACTTAAATTCCTAACTCAAATTATTTGTACGTTTTTTTATAAAACTATTTAATTACCTTCAATTTATTAATCCTTGTAGGTAAACAAAGAAATACAAATACATGATATTTCAAATCAATTAACCTTACAAACGTAATGAAATTCCTATGGGATGATCTTATTGCATTAGATATGAACAATTATAAACTAATGCCTTTTAATATATGTGATCTTGAAGTCCTCAATGCATAAGTTTATTTAAATATCTTGTGACTTATCTTTAAATAAAGAAAATGCAAATTGCTACACATTAAACTTCATAAATCAACTGATTTGAACTCATATAATAGTCATATACAACAAACATTATAATATATACATATAGAAGCATTAATTATAATTCAAGAACAAACTTAAAACATACTTGTAACATCAATATGCAAATCATTAATAATAGGCTAAACATTTAAATCAAAATCCTTATATTTAGTTTTTGGATCTCTAAAGAACACTAAACATCAAATCATACCAGTGTAAAGGTGGAAATGATGCTCTGACACCATATGTTAAATAAATTAATCACTAAGCCTAATAAAATTGGAAACAAATTTAATTCAAATCTAATACATGTAGAAAACTTAATATATATGTTAGATTTAGTGCAGAAGTGAAAATTAAAGGAGATTGACCTCTAACCATTAATATAGTTACCAAATGAAATAAGAGCTTTATATTTTATAGAGAAACCACAAAAACTGATTTTGAATGCTGTGAAATTAAGTCTAGTGATTGGATTCTTCTAAATCCTTAGCAATCTAATTTAAAGGTGTATTATCCTTATGAGTGCTAGGTTTTAGGGTACCCAAATCTATGAAAATTTTAGTTATAATAAAATTTTTCCATCAACAACACCCTTTTTAAAATGCAGTTATCAAGAACATTTATTTGGTAGTTTGTTCATTATAACAGTTTACCATATTTAAAGCAATAATATACCCATACAACTGCTCAAATCTTTTACCAATTCATAAATGAATTTATTATACTCAAGATCAGGTTGTACGAAGCTAGTAATTCTAAAACTTGTCCCTTTTTTCTTTTTCTATCATTTATGCCTATCCCTATTATTTTTGTTGCTCTTTAAATTTGAGCTCCCTCAATCACCTGTAATTTACTCTCCAGGAAATAGTGACCAGATGAGAAAATGAAAAAGGAGAAAGATGAAAGAAAAAATGGAAATCTTATAATGGTACCTACCCTAAGTCCAATAGCACCAAGACCAATGACAACAACAACGTTTGATTATTTGTCGACAAACTTCTTTCTACCTAGCCCTTCATGAACAAAATTTGATTGAAGAGGAAAATATTTCCTTAAGAGCTTACTATATAACAACTAAGAACAATATGTTCTTGTTTAGAAAAAAATCAAGGGTTTTATGGTTGAAAGAAGGTGAAGAAAAACTCAAACTTTTTTCTCAAATCATTACTCTCTAAAAAAATTGAAAAAAAATCTCAACTATAGTAGATCAAAATGGATCCTTGTTATGATCAAAAGAAGAGATTAGGGCTAAAGCATTATCCTATTTTTACATTGGGGAAAAAAATTAGATGCTTCTAATTCAATCCCTTTCTTGAAATCTTTAATTGTTAATCTTATTTCAATGTAGGATATTCATCAGTCCTTTTGTAACCTTAGAAATTAGAGATGCTTTCTTTTCCATGAATCCGTGTAAAGCCCCTGGCCTAAATGGCTTAAATGTCTATTTCTTTAACCAAACATGAAATTATACCAAAGACTTAATAAATGAAGTTGTTTTGGAATTTTTCAGCATAGAAAGATTACTGAAAGAAATTAACAAACTTTTATTTCCCTGGTCTTAAAGTCACCTTCCCAAAGCTTTATGAGAGATTATAGGCCAATATATTGTTGTAACATCTTTTACAAACTTATTTATAGAATGTTGGCTAATAGGTTGAAAACCATTTTTGCCAAAAGTATATGATCTCTCTTAGGGTGCCTTTATTAAGGGGAGAATGAAAGGGGATAATATACTACTTAACCAGGAGCTTCTTAAGAGTTATACATAAAGTTCTCAAGAAAAATTTGTGCTATCAAGATAGAATTTAACAAAGCTTTTAAGTCACTAAACTAAGATTCTTTCTGAAACCATGCCTACTTTCAGTTCCAAACCAACTTTATTCAATGAACTAAATAATATATAAGTTCATAAGGAATATTGATCAATGGAAGTCCTACCAACCTAACTCATGGTGATTAGGGCTTGATGAAGGGGGGTCCATATCCCCCTACCTCTTCACTCTTAAAATGAAGGTTCTTATCAGGCTCATTAAAAATGGCATAACTTAGAACAATAAATTTAATTTTCATTCTAAGTGCAAGTTTATGAGAATTTCTACTTTATCATATGTTAATGATTTATTCTTGTACTATAAATTTGATCTAAACATGGTGAAAACTTTGATTTTAACTCTCAAAACCTTTAAGCACTTATTGGTTTTAAAAATTAAACAAAAGAGCCATATCTTCCTCACTTCAAATGTAAGCTCTCTCACTAATTACATAGAATGCATTATAGGAATTAAAGCCTCTGAGCCTTCAATTCTTTATCTTAGCACTCCAATCTCCACTAAAAGACCATCTTACAGTGAATTTAACCCTTTAATTGAGAAAATCAAAAGAAGAATTTCAAACTGGTGTAATCGCAAGCTTTCAATTGCTAGTAGAGTACTACTAGTGAATTTAGTACTAAACTCCCTATATGTGTACTAGACTTCCCACATTTGGTCCCCAAGAAACATCAGCAAAACTATTAACTATAAAAAAAGGGTCATTCGGTCAGGTAACATTTCAGGGAATGCATTACTTAAAATAAGCTAGAAAGATTTGTGTTTGCCAAAAACAGAGGGGGGCTTAAGTATTCATTTGATCGGGGAGACTAATCAGATGCAGTTTATAAAGAGAATATAGAGAATTCACGATGACAAATACTCCTTATAGGTAAAACATATTCATGCATTTTATATAAAAGGTGGTAGCTTCCAAAGCTTAAAACCTAAAACAAATTCCTTATAGACTATATAACATATATTCAAAATAAGGAATGAAGCTAGGAAAGGAATAATGCACAAGTTGGGAGATGGTGCAACAATTTCTTTTCGGTATGATACATGGACCTCTTCAAGGCTTTTACATGATGGTCCCTATCTTTAGCATATGAAAGAATGATTCTTGATAGAGCCATCGTAAAGAAGCACTTGGATTTAATCAAATCTAGGGAAATATTAGCTCTAAACCTTAGGTTTCATCTCATTCCTGACCAAGGTAATGTTATTCTATGGAAACTAGACCCTTCCAGTACCTTTACCAACAAGTCTTACTAGAGTAGTATTAGAATATTAGGGCTAAAAGTTCTATGGTATCAACTAGTTTAGATCCCTCAAGCATTCCTAAGAGCATCGATGATAACATGGCTGACCCTTAAAATGAAACTAAGCACCTTAAACAAGGTGGGAAAATATAAAAGTCTTGGAACTTTGTACGAGTGAAAATGAAACCTTGGCACATTTATTCTTTAAATGCAATACAGCTTACAAAATCTAGAGGGCAATTATTGATATGTCTAAGAAAAACATTCTTTGCAAAGGTTAGTCTAGTATTATTCAATAGTGCAATATAAACTAGAGGAGAAAAGACAATGAGTGGACGACTTTCAAGATAGCATTTTGCAATACAATATATGGGTTTTGGATGAAGAGAAATACAAGGCTTTTCAAATGTTTTGGGAAGTAAGAACATGATCTAAAAATATCAATTCTTTACGCCATAAGGAAACAACTGATAATCCACTTGCCTAGAGGCCAATTAAGCACTCGGATGATAAACAATTGCATGATCTAAAGGTTAGGGACTTAAAGGAAATAAGGTAACACAATCTAAGTAGCTATTTTAAGTCTTTATACATCAAATTGGAGCCATTGTATTAGTTACTCTTTTATAGAGTGTCGCACTTATGATCGGTTATAACTTACCTTTCATGCCATTTTGTACTTTAAGTTTTGATCCTTAATAATATGTTTAATATCTAAAAAAATATAGAATTTTGATGAGAAGTGTAAATATATGTAATTTGGTGAAATTTTCCTTTTAAAATATAAAAATAAGATATATTAAACTTAAGAGCAATATTAGAACATATGGTTTTGATACATTTTTCCAAATAGTGATTCAATAAAGTGACAAAAGTTTTGAATGATACTTTTGAGACTCATTTTTTATTTTTCAAAAGATATATCCAAATGAAGCAACTAAAATTATTTACAATTATAAGAAAAAAAATCTATGATTGTAAAAAATGATTATAAAAAATAATGTGAATAAGATGAAAAATATTAATAGAAGTAAATTCACTAAAAGAAAATGAAACTTTCTTTTCTTTAACAAAGTGACATGTCACAAACAATTTTATTAGAACAAGATATATCAAAATCCAACTTTAAAAGGAGTTTTAAATATGGAGTGGGCAAATAACCCAATTTAAAATGTCAAACATCAGTTTTTGCAATATAATTATAAGAAAAAACACTTTTAAATATATCATAATTACAAAGAGACTTGTTTTGAATAAAGGAATCGGTAGTAACTAATTAATATAACCCATTTTTCTTGCTATCTAATCTAGTCATCCTCCAAGATATTAAATCTTGAATCAAATAAAAAATTTTATAAAGAAGGAAATACAAATTAGGAGAATCAGTTAGTTTACTAGATGAATGAGATTGAAAATAAAAATAGGGACTCAAGGCATATCTATTAATAATAAAGATTGCAAAACTTGAGCATAACCTTTATATGTGACTCCCATTTGATATCTATTAGGCAGATTCACCATAATGATGTTAACAAACTCATAAGAAACTAAAAGTTCAAGTGAACTAGCTATATGATCAGTGGCTCTAGTTTTTATAATCTAATATCCATGGAGAAGGTTTTAATATGAAGACAAAAGGTACTTAGATTCTTATCAATATAAGTAGCATCTGGTTGAATCTGAGTCGAAACAATGTTAATATGAGCACCAGTAGTAGTAATATCAATGACTTATTAAAAAAATGATCAGCTTCCTATATTGTTGTTTTGAAGAGGAAAATTAGCAACAACATCAGAAGAACATTCACCCTCAAAAAATTGCTTCTGCGAACTAAAATCAACCAAATATGAGGACTTTTAGACCAAGTTAGCATTTTGATCTTCATGCACAAGATTCACATGCTCATTAGAACGCATAAAGGAACTATCAACATGATTAGAAAATGTGACACTTTCGAAAATTCTTAAACCATAATTAACTAAATAGTTCCTACAAACCACCATTAATCATCAAATTTCTCATTAGTTCTAAAAGAGAGGATTGTTTTTCAAACAAAAAAAATCTATACAAACTGCCCAAACTGTCAAATTCAAAAATATATACAATCAAATAACTTTACACAATTAAACTACTGGCCCCACCTAAACTCCACTTTGTCTATCCCTACACTGGGGTTATCGGCAATATCTCGATCTCTTAAAAATGATGGCAAAGGGTGAGCTGCATATTTAGTAAGGTTAACCGATCATACCCTTAAAATTAAGTAACTCAATAAATAATTATATGACTTAGTCAACCGATTAAATCATATATTTAATACGTATATACATAATAGTACTAAGTCTAATCCAAATAGTTAACAAAAATCTCCAAAATTTTACCAAACTTTGATTAACACAAATATTAATTATGACTGTCATATATGCTTTATTCCAATATTTAACTAAATTGCTCGAGCCCAACTTAACCTAGTAGGCTTATATCCAGTGGTCTACTAGCTCATTTCAACTCATCATAAACTCTCACCAAGTGGAAATGTAATTAATGTATAAATATCGGCTATTCCAATTTCTCAATCTTCATACCGGTACTACTCCAGTACCTAGCCATCGACACAGGATATTCCTAAGACTCAGGATATCGTGGTATCTAGTCATTGGCACAGGACATCCCCAAGACTCAAGATTCCCAGGTCACTCATATCGACTCAACCTATCCATCTATGACTATCAAATGTAGTATATCCTAGGCAAGCCATCGATTCTTGATTTTTACCAATTACTCACAGCATACTATCAAACAATCTTTATTTAGTTAACACATTTTCTGGCAAATTAACAAGTAATACACCTTATAAAATGTAACAAAATGTATGTAACTATTAATCATTAATTTAATTAATGACTAATTCAAAATATAATTTATTAATAACAAAACGATATTATGTTTTGAGAGCCAAATCCAAGGTTATCCTTACCTCGATTTTGGAGTCAACTAATTGATAGTCCAAATTACTCCTTAATCAGACCTTCAAACCTAAAATTTACAAAATTCTGTTAGACTAATTTACGAAAGATTTCCAACCAATTAACTTAATAATCCAATATTATTTTCTTTTCTAATTCATTCTTAATTATAAAAATAATATCCTTACTAACCTAACCCCCATAATTACTAAAATACCTTTAGTTAATTAAAAGTCCTATTTTACCCTTATCCATTTCAAATAATACCAAAAATGTCCTTCTCAAGTAAATTCCAAATTTACACCTCACTCTTTGCATTTTCTATTCTGCCCTTACATGTAACTTAAATTTTCAAAATATGTCATCTTCTTCACCCTCTCCTCTTCTTCTATTTGCTCTTCTTTTATCATTTTCTAGCCCCATTTCCTCTATTTTTATCCCTTCATGTAACTTCAATTATTGTCCCAAACAACCATAACGTGCAATCCAACTATAAATTAATGTAGGATGATCAAAAATTATAAAAAAGTCACAAAATTACAGTTGAAAATTTACCTAAGTATGAGGGATTTTAGAGTTGCTAACCTCCACAACTTCCTCAAAATTTGGTGCAAAACAAACCCAATGAGAAAATACAAAAGAGAAATGTCATATGTAGGACAAAATGGTACATTTTGACACACTTACTAGCTGAAATAGTTGAGAGAAAATTAAGAAGAAGACGGTGGTTTTGTTAGTTCTATTCTAATTTTCAGATGTTGGTTTTTTATACATGTTTAATGGTTTGTGGGTTGGGATGGGTTGTTGGGTTGTTTTAATTTACTTTGTGGGCTTTACCATTCTCCCCCTCTTAAAAGAATTTCGTCCTCGAAATTAAATTATGTACCTGAGGATCCAAAAAATGAGAATATTGACCTTGAACTTTATCCTCTACTTCCCAAGTCGGCTCTCTTGGAGAACGACACAGCATCAAAATCTATTGTTTCCTTAATTTCCTAATCTGTCTATCTTATATCTCCACTGGCTCCTCCTTATAAGTCTTGTCATTTGTAACTTCAATCTCAAGCCTTAATATATCATGACTAGGATCCGATCGATATCGCCTCAACATCGACACATGAAACACATTATGAATATGTAATAACTTTGGTGGTAATGCTAATCTGTAAGCTAACGGCCCCACATGTTGTAGAATTTCATATGGCCCGATATATCTTGGTCTCAACTTCCCTCTCCTACCAAACCTTAGAATTCCCGTCCAAGGTGATACTTGAAGAAATACCATATCTCCAACATTTTACTCCATCTCCGGACGATGTTGATTAGCATATTTCTTTCTCTAATCTTGAGCTGCCTTTAAGCATTGCCTTACCGCCCCTATTTTCTCCATCGTCTTTTCAACCTATTCCGGTCCCTCTAATATTCTGACTCCCTCCATATCCCAACATATCGGATCCCTACACCACCTACCATATAATGCCTCAAATGGTGCCATACTGATGTTAGAATGGTAACTATTGTTATACACAAACTCTATAAAAGGTAGATATCTTTTCTAGTCACCCTCAAAGTTCAACTAATAGCTGTATTCCACCAATCCTCACTAGCATTCTCCTCCTTACACTATTTACTAATACAAAGTCTTCTTTTGATGACAATACTTTTAGGTTATATCCTAATGGACTAACCTCTCTTGGGACTTTAGAGACAAACTATAAAGAAATGTAAGAATGTGTACATCCTTGATCTATTAACACATAAGTGTTAATATCAAATAATGAAATCATACCAGAAATGACATCGTTGGTTGCAGATGCCTCCTTCCTCATCATATGGTATATCCTCGCTTGAGTAACCTTGAGCTGGGAATGTCCCACCAATACCCATACCCACTATTGGTCCACGTCCAACACCTCTACCTAAATCAAAAGCACCACTTTGATCATGTACTGTCTCCTTTGCCCTCACTCCCGAACTCCTCCCTACTATCGAACAACTCTTTTGTAAATTCTCCTACTCTTCATAAATATAACATGCCTAACTAATCCCAGTAGATCCCCAACATGTTCCTTTGTGAAATCTCCCGCAGTTAGCACAACTCTGTGATCCACCAACTCTTCTATTAAAAGTTCCTCTAAAACTCTCACTAGCCCCTTTGTCGAATCCATCTGATGACGCACTAGTAGTGTTATATTGTCCTGAATCCCTACTAACTCCTCGATCTCCACCAGATTGGTAGAAACTACCACTCTTGCTCGATGTGGCATCGACTTTCCTAGATCCTCAAGTACCAGTAGACGATGAATGAGTAGCTCCCCTCTTAACAGATTGACTTCCCTCTCCTTGATGACTCTTTGATTACCTCTTAAGCTCTCTTCTCCTTCTACTTTTTTTTGTTACATCCTCTACTCTAAGTGCAATCTCTGGTAATTTCTTAAAATCAGAAGTAGCAGCTCCTAATCCCAAAAAAATCCGTCCTCAATCCTTGCTCAAATCGATAACATCTATCTTCGGGATATTCCACAGCCTCCAATGCATACTTATACAATGCTGCAAAGTGAGCCTTATAATCTACCACTGATATCTCCTCTATCTGGACCAAACTCATGAACTTGATCTTCTTTCAATCCCAATATATTCGCGGAGTGTATTTATCTCTGAACTCTCTTTGGAACTCTTGCCAAGTCATCTCTTGGTGGTAACTTCTTAAAATCATAAGTAGCAGCTCCTAATCCCAAAAAAATATCCGTCCTCAATCCTTGCTTAAATTAATAACATCTATCTTCGAGATTTTCTATAGCCTCCAATGTATACTTATACAAGGCTGCAAAGCGAGCCTCATAATCTGCCATTGATATCTCCTCTATCTTGACCAAACTCATGAACTTGATCTTCTTTCGATCCTAAGATACGGAGTGTATTTATCTCTGAACTCTCTTTGGAACACTTGCCAAGTCATCTCTCGGGTCTCATAAGATCTCTTCACTGACTTCCACTAAGTCAGTGCATTGCCCTGGAATAAGGAAACAATGCATTGCAACTTTCTTTCCAAGATACACTCTAGGCAGTCTAAAATTATCTCTGCTTGCTCCCACCATGCCTCAACCGCCTCAGGATCAGTAGTACCTTGAAACTCTATTGCCCATATCTTACGGATCCGCTCATAGTTGTGATCCACCCTAGAATCGCCTCGAGCTAGAGCCATAGTAACAACCTGCTGCATCTAAAAGAATTACATCATCTATGGTGAGATTGGCACCTCTCCTCCTACTTTATCCGCTTGAGCATCCCCCTGATTCGACACATCCAGAGCACGAATCAAATTACCTGATTCCTTAATTGACTCAAGGCCAACGTTATCCTCTCCTGAAGCCATCCTAGATAAGATAAAAACATATCATTAGTTTTTTTCTCACTCATTATGTCCCTTGAAACGTAAACCTGCTCTGATACCACCTAATTTGACACTCCCAAAAATTCTTAATCTACAATTAACCAAATAGTTCCCACAGTATACCATTAATCATCAAATTCCTCATTAGTTTCCAAAGAGAGGATTGTTTGCCAAACACACAAAAAAATTCTATACAAAACAACTACCCAAATTGTCACATTCAAAAATATATACAATCAAATAACTTTACACAATTAAACTACTGGCCATACCTAAAATCCACTCTGTCTTTCCCCTATATTGTGGTTATCGGTAATATCTCGATCTCCTAAAAAATGATGGCAAGGGGTGAGCTCCTTACTCAGTAAGGGTGACTGACCATACCCTTAAAATCAAGTAACTCAGTAAAAAATTATAAGACTTAGTCAACCGATTAAAGCATACATTTAATACATATATACACAACAGAACTCAATCAAATCCAAACAATTAACAAACATCTCAAAAATTTTACCAAATTATGATTAACAATAATATTAATTATGACTGCCACTTATGATTTATTCCAATATTTAACTAAGTTGCCTAAGCTTAGCTTAACCTGGTAGGTTTACTTCAAATGGTCTGTCGGCTCATCTCAACCAATCATAAACTCTTATCAAGTGGAAATGTAATTAAATGTATAAATATCAGCAAAAAGTACCTTAATTTATCAATCTTCACACTAATACTACTCAAATACTTAGTCATCGACACAGGATATCCCCAAGATTCAAGATATTTTGTGTCACTCTGGTACCTAATCATCGACATAGGAAATTCTCAGGATTCAGGATGCCCTGGTACCTACTCTATGGAAAAATATCTAGCCACCACTCACTCATATCAACTCAGCCTATCCATCTAAGACCATCGAATGTAGCCTATCCTAGGCAAGCTACCGATTTTCAATTTTTACTAATTATTCACAACATATTATTAACCAATCTTTATTTAGTTAACACATTTTCCGTCAAATTAACAAGCAATACACCTTACAAAATGTAAAAGTGAAACACCTTATACTTCATTAAGTATTTGATAAATAAAGTAAACATATTTCATGTACGTAACTATTAATCATTAATTTAATTAATGAATAATTCAAAATATAATTTATTAATAACAAAATGGTATTCTATTTTAAGATTAAAGTCCAAGGTTATCCTTATCTCGATTTCAGACTCCACTAATTGATAATCCAAATTACTCCTTAATTAGACCTTCAAACCTAGAATTTACAAAATTTTACTAGACTAATTTACGAAAAGATTTTCAACCAATTACACTTAATAATCTAACATTATTCTCTTTTCTAATTTATTCTTAACTATAAAAATAATATCCTTGCTAACTTCATCCCATAATTGCTAAAATACCCTTAATTAATTAAAAGTCCTATTTTACCCCCATCCATTTCAAGTAATACCAAAAATTTCCTTCTCAAGTAAATTTCAAGATTACCCCTCACTCTTTGCATTTTCTATTCTAACCCTACATGCAACTTAAATTTTCAAAAGATATCTTATTCTTCACCCTCTCCTCTTCTTCTATCATTTCCCAGTGTCATTTTCTCTACTTTTATCCTTTCATGTAATTTCAAATATTTTCTCAAACAACCACATCATGCAATCCAACTATGAACTAGTATAGGATGATCAAAATTCAGAACAAGTCACAAAATTGCAGCTGAAAATTTACTCAAGTGTTAGGGATTTTAGGATTATTATCCTCTACAACTATAAAACAAACCTAATGAGAGAAGAATTAAGAGAAGTGTCATATGCAGGACAAAATGGTGCGTTTAGACACACTTACCAGCTAGAATAGTTGAAAGAAAATGAAGAAGAAGAAGGTGGTTTCGTTGGTTCTATTCTAATTTCCATATGCTAGTTTTTTATACATGTTTAATGGTTTGTGGGTTGGGTTGGACTGTTGGGTTGTTTTAATTTATTTTGTGGGCTTTACAGAAAATGAATTAAAACCTCTTCCTCATCTAGTATATTTAGAAGGATAACTGTGTTTTTTATAGCAATGATCAATTAGGGGTGACAAAGAGCCGAGTTGGGCTGCCCGACCCAACTTATTAATTTTTTAAAAATAATTTTTAGAATGACGTAATTTTGCAATATTGGGCTTCGGGCCAGGCTGAGCCTGCACTAGGCTGGCCATCCCTACGATCAACTATGTGGCCACTCCATTACAACATGAACAAACATATCTCTTATTAGATTATTGATAAAACCAATTTTGAGGATGAAAATTGACACTTCCGGAGGCTTTAGAATACAAAAGTTGGATTCATCAATATAAGCATCGGTACATGTCGAAAACGAATTAGATCCCAGAAGTTACAGTTACAGATTCTCCAAGAAATTGCCTTTCTGCTTGTATAACAACAGCAAAAACCTTGTTGATTGGTGGCAAGGGTTCCAACAGCATGATTTGAGAACGAACATTAGATAAATTATCATTTAATCTTCTCAGAAAGTCACATAGTCACTTGAGTAATAATCGAACTATTTTGCTTTCAAGGTAAAAATTTCAGTTTATAACTTTGAAATTCTGTATGAATCTCCCTGAGAAAACCTCTTTTTCAGATCATTAGACTTTGAGCAGTAGCTTCATAAATTGCTCTAATCAACCAACTTGTTACCATAATAATGCAGTGTTAACGTTGATTCTGTCCTATCTGATATTGCCATCTACAAACTTGAGCTTATTTTTGAAACAGAAACGCCATTTTCATAAATCTGCTCCACGAATGATAATTTGCACCAATAAGAACATTTGTCACAAACACTAACCCAGAATTTTCACTGGAATGGAGATAGTATGGACTTGATAGACTCTCCTCAGATCTATAAATGACATTTTCCGTTGATACAACAAAGAAAAAATTCAAAAGACAATGATAAATCAAGAAAACTAAAAAAGAAGAATTTTAACGCTATGATACCATAAGATTTTGTGTCGCACATTTGCAAAATGAATAATACAAGTCTTATATAGTGGCCGGCTCCAAAAGGGCAATTATAACATAACTGCAAGAAGAGAAATTTAATCAACAAAAACTACTAAATCTACGTGTAAACGTCCCATGGAAAAGGAGAGAGAGATCACTTAACAGATAACTCCCAAATTGCTGAAGGTATGTCCCCTATCATGGATAAGAGAAATCCATAAGATAATCTGGGGCAGAGAAGGAAACAGCTTGAAGAGGATCAATCCCCGAGAATTGACGCATATGGGCTTTGAAATATAGGGAAATATGTTTCCAATGAATTCGTAACAAAACAAAAATAATCCCTCCGTGTATTGTATTGCATTGTATATACGTGGATTCCAACATATAGAATTGGCTATAATTGAAATAATTTTAATACAAAATTATCATAATTTATCAATTCTTAATTTTAAGCTTGATCAAATTAAATTAAATTAATTAATTTCAGATTAGAAAATGAGATCAAATTAATTTGTATCAATTCAATATCTAACCTAATCCCAAAAGGCTTGAAACCCCAATTATTTCTTTCATTATGAAAAACATCAGAATATATAGAGGAAACCGGAAGCCAAAACCAGAAAATCTAAAAGCAATCGGTTGATTTGATTGATGCATCGAAGTTTCACCTCTCACCAAGACGTAGATCATTGGGAACAGATCGTCTCCCACTCTCAGCTAAATGGAACATGATCCCTAAATCATATACACTGATTAGCGACACATCCTGATGCTTCTCATTTAACCCCTACATTACCCTAATCCCAAATAAAAGTCGCCGGACGTGATAGAGGGAATAGTATCACAAAAATTTACACAAATACCCAGAAAGAGGAGAGAAATTTACCAATTCTCAAACCTCAATTATCACAAGAGGACAGAAAAGCACCAATCTGTTCCAAAAAAGTCAGATTCTGTGGCCTATCTTTCCTTTTCACATACCCTTTTGACTCCCTCTCACCGTACACTCCGTAACCTCTTTTTCCGTTTCTCTTCCACATCTCTGCCGCGTAGCTCCGGTGAGCAAAGTACGCTTCTGCAGCGCACGTCTTCTCCCCCTCTTCCACATCGACTCCCCCGGAATCGCTGGGCACCAACTTGATCGGAAGCCTCTCATAGTGACCGCGACTGGTGCCCTCTAACTCGTCAAGCCGGGCGAG
Organism: Erythroxylum urbanii; assembly: GCA_027568935.1. NCBI lineage: Eukaryota > Viridiplantae > Streptophyta > Magnoliopsida > Malpighiales > Erythroxylaceae > Erythroxylum > Erythroxylum urbanii. Next base: position 11,357,657 of record JAOQML010000002.1, read on the forward strand.
TCCACGAGACGTGACGGCGTAGAGCTCGCCGGTGACGGGGTGGGAACCGGTGGCACCGGGGAGGTTGAGGAGGAATGGAACCCGGTATGGCCCGCAGACTAGAGGGTACTTATCAGACGTTCTATAAACGCCGTGGTAGATTGCGTCGCCGGTGCGTATCAGATCTAACATGAGGGAGTGGTTGAAGAAACCTTTCTTTAGTGTTCCGTACGTGAAGACCCATGACCTTGCCGTCCGGTTGTGATTAATCTTGTTATCGTGGTCGGTGACCATGCTCATACTCTCGTTTTGTTAGTTTTTTTAATGTAATTGGAGACTGGGTGGTTCCCGAGAGACAGTGTGGTTTGTGGTTGGTTTGGGGATTTGATGGAATAAGCAAAGAACTCTGTTTATATAGTAAAAGTTAGGGCCTTTATTTTTTCACATCATTGTGCAATTACGGTCTGTTTGGTAATTATTTTCTTATTTTGTATGTATTTAGTCTAATCGTTTCAGATGTGGCGAGATAAACAAATATCCAATTGGGTAGTCCGATACCAATTCGCTCTTCTTTGTGGAGATTGCGGATTTGAGTCCTAATGTCGTGATTTTACTCCAGAGCTTGTGTTAAATATGGTAATATAAGTTGAAATTCTTCGTTCATTTTGATTTGCTAAATCATCTAATAACTTAATCACAATTTATTTAATATAAAATATGAACTATTACGCAATTAAAATTAATAAATATATATTCTATCGTTATTTAAAAAAATATTTTTATTACGCATTTAAAATTAATAAATATATTTTTATTATTAATTCTTAATTTTAATAATTAAGAATATAGTTTATCTTATTAACTACCTATCAAATCTCAAACATATGTAAACAAACAAACTTGGGTGGGTCGTCTAAAAAGCAAAATGTTAAATATGTCAAATTAAATCTTTGTAATTTAGCACAACAATGCAATTGTATCTTTAAATAATTATTTTAATAATGTAAATATGTATATTTTGAAAAACAAATTAAAATTTTAATCATTATCGTTATGAAACCAAAAGGCATGTTTTAAGCATTATTTAAATAACACATTTTACTTTTAACATGGATACTCTTAGTTCAAAAATGTGCATTACCTAGGCTTATTCTTCTTGTTTATGTACTCATTAATTTTTCATTTGTCAATTATTACCAAAGTTTTAAAAACCGGATCGGACTGGTCGGTCCGATCAGAAAAAATTTGAATCAGTCAATGGTTCGATTCGGTTTTAACAAAAAATCTGTTAGTATGAAAATCGGCCGGTTTGTTGAAGAACCGGTCAGTTTTCATCGAATTGATTACACTGATTCGGTCACCCTTCTTCTCTCCCTCCTCGCTTCTCTCGTTTTCTCGCACAAAAGCAAAACTCGTTGCTCTTGCATGTCCTAACAAATGGAGAAATGGAGATTTGTTGGGCATTTTTATTTAAACACTACTTTCTGAGCAGCTATGATAGCCAAGAAAGAAAGAAAATAAAGGAAAAGAGTATGACGACGCATATATATACGTGAAAACGCCAAAGAAGGTCACTAGAAGGTTTGACATCAAAGCGATTCTTGTAAAAGTTGTGGCGAGCTTCTTCAACCTTAGCTCGTTCTTCAGGAGTGCCAGCTTCAACCATTGAGGCTTTGATAGTTTTTTCCTTTTTTTTTTCAAAAGCCTCTAATCTTTATCGACGGTTGCTTTAAAGAACGTTTATTTGTCTTTTTTTAAAAGAACTGGAAAATTATAGCTCCAATGCAACTTTAAACCATCATGTTGTATCGCTACATAGTACTTGTAACAATTATAAAAAGAACAAGTCAAAATCAACAACATAGAATATAAAAAATAACAAACCCAACTTAAGTAGTGAGGACCACAGCGCCACCATTCTCTTTAATCTTCTGCTCCGCTATCTTAGACACAAGCCTAGCCTTGACAAATGGGCTTATTCCCCGACAAGACCCCCTTTCCAATAACCTTAAAATATCCAAACTGGGTAACATCAATCAACAGCTCGTTATCCTTGGTGGCTTTGTCTTTCACTTCTTTAGGAACCAAAGACTAGAGCTTGTCGATGTTATAGAACTAGTTGCAAAGCTTGTGGAAGTATCGCATACCCACTTTGCCGAAGTACCCAGGATGGTACTTGTCGAAGAGGATACAGTGGTGGTGCATACCTTCGATGTTACCGGGCCCTCCCGGATGTTTCCTATGCTTCCCGATATGGCTATGGCCAGTGCTGACATGGCCCCTCTTTTTACGGTTGTTCTTGAATCTCGTCGTCATCTTTTTGGCGGCTTTGATATTCTAATGAGAAATGTACGTTTATTTGTCTTTTAATACATAAATCTTTGGTTTGGCTTTGAAGAACGTTTTGTTGTCTTTTATTAGACCATTGGATAATAACGTAACCATTGGATAATAACGTAAAAACCAGTTTATGTATAAAGTGGTTGGATGTCAATGACAAAACAGGAAATTTTTTAAAGGTTTATACATGTTGTGTGCTTCTGGATTCACAAAAACTTTTTCAAAGATTTATATATGTTGCGTGATTTTGGATTTAGATAAAGATGAAAAACAACCTTAAAGTTTTAGCATCTTAAAAAGTTTTAAATTGATACTTGTTAGTATGCATATTACGAATCAATATTATGAGGGATGAGTTTTGGGGTTCAAAATTTATAATTTTTTGTTTGATTTGTAAAATTTTGATTCAATTCTCGATTTGAAAATTAGAAATATGACACTTTCATACAACTTTTGCTAAATTTGGGTATTTTAATTTCAACTTTTGGTCATTTTAGATTTAAACCAATAGGCTTGAATCAATTTTTTTCACTAAAAGCATGAATTTGTCGCATAACTTCAAGCAGAAGATTGTCAGTCTCCATGCATCTTTCTGAAACATCAAAAAATGAGTACATGAGTGATGACACGGTTATGCCAGAACTTGTGATCTCTTCCATGTTTCAAGAAAAATAACATTGAATTGAATTAAACTTGAAGAGAAGAATTATTTTAGTGTTTTAAGAAAAAAATCAACTAAAACAATAGATGCAATATTGATGTTCCTTTCCAACTTCAATACAGGAAAAATGAAGAGTGAGAAATCGATTGGACTTTTGTCTTTGGATTGACAACAGATATCATTTGGAGTTATCTCCAAAAATGTTGTTTCTTAGATAAAAATGCAGATTTAACCTTAATTTTCATTTTAACTACTGAATCACTATTCTCAAATTTGAAACATGCACGAACCTAACAAAAAGTGTAGTTATTATATATCATAAGAGCATTGTTAAAAGCTTTACATTACGTGGTTAAAAGTTAAAACAGAAACTCAATTTCATCACTCATTGGTGAGAATTGGAGGAAAACCGAATATAATAATTGGCAAAATGATTTTCATGGAATTAACAAAATTGGATCCAGTTTGAAAAAAAATGGTGGGTTGGTTTCGTTATGGGAGACAAAAATTTACGCAAAAGATTGATGTTTTCCATGCAAAAACACCGAAGTGTTAGTCATAACTGAGCCAAGAGATCAAAAAACTTATTATCACGAGATCATAGACCATCAAGACACTAATGACAAGAAATTTGTAAGTGTCTCCATCTCCAAACAATTGAAGAAATTTTTAAAAGGAGTAAAAGAATGTACTTGTTGGTATGCGACGACAGAGAGTGAGAAATCTGGAATGAAAAACTGCAAGAATTGGAAGGTATGTAATGAATGTTAATAACTACCAAAACTGTTGCAAAAGAATACTACGTGTTGAATATTTGTTGTTCCTCTGTTTTTTATGACATCACATCACACACTCGTATGTTTTTTCCTCCCATAAATGCTTGCGTAATGCTTATATTAAATATTTGTCCAATCCCAGATTACCATGATAGCTTGCCCTCATACTAATGCAGAGGTATGAGCATTAAGGAAGTTTTTTAGTCAATCACAAGAGGGATAAAATCAAGGTTTTAAAAACAATTTTAATTTTTATTGTTAACGTAAGTTTTATATTAAATATTTGTCCAATCCCAGATTACCATGATAGCTTGCCCTCATACTAATGCAGAGGTATGAGCATTAAGGAAGTTTTTTAGTCAATCACAAGAGGGATAAAATCAAGGTTTTAAAAACAATTTTAATTTTTATTGTTAACGTAAGTTTTATATTAAACTCATATTTATTTATTACTAGTTTATTATATAATAATAGATATCGATGTATTTTTTATTTCAATAAATATTTTATTTTTACTTACTCTTACAAGTTTTATTTCTTATATACCGGTTTTATAGCGGTTCATTACCGGTTGAACCTCTAAACCTTAAATCTTTCCTTCGACCGGTTTAATGTTCGGTCCGATTTTTAAAACATTGATTATTACTACTTACTACTAGATTTTGTACAAATGCCAATGAGATGGGTTAAACTTCTTCATTTTAAGGATCAAGAATGACAATTTTTGACTCATGGGCTTAATTTTAGTTGTTTTTAATGGATCGACTCATGAGTCAGGCTTAGGCCTAGACTGACTCGAAATCCAATTATTCTAAGCAAAATAACATCGTTTTACTGAGAAGAGTTAGGCCTCAGATAAGGTTAGATCTGGGTAGCTTAAGCCCGGACTCAATTAAAAAAATATCTTATTTTATATTTTTAATTTTTAAAAAATTATTTAAAAGAATTGGGCTAGCCCACTTCCATCCCTATTAAGGATTAGTGATTTCGGTTAACTTTTTGATTGGTTTCATATTTATGAAACTAAAATAAATAATGAATTTAAAAATATTAAAATTTTATGAATTTTATTTTAATGTCCTATCTTTTGAAATTTTTAATTAAGTATCTAAATGCTTAGATATTAAATAATTTATTTCAAAACATTGAATCCATTCATGTTTTGCTTATATAGTTGATGGAATTGGCGAAAATTGATATTTAGATTAGTGATATAATTCTCAGTATACTTTGTGAGTCCTTTATGACACATAAATTGGTAATTATGTATTCAAAACGTAGTCATTTATTTGATATTATAAAATTATGCAAGTCTTCTAGATTTCAATTTTATATGCTCCATTAATCATAACCTTACAAAATAAGACACTAAAATGAGAAAAGATCTAAAATTTTAAATCTTTGTAATTTATTATCTCAATTAAAATCTTCACTTGAAAATGATGTTAGGGTCAAGTAACATATCAACCTTGATTTATAATAACCTATTATTAGTTGATAAAATATTTGTCAAAATAATATATAAAATATTTTCAAAATAAAATGATAATAATTTGAGTACATATAAAATATTTTCAAAATAAGTTGATAATAATTTGAGTGTATCTACATAGAGTTTTTTAATTGTAATTTTCTTATATTTAATTTTCTTAAGTATAATTATACATGAAACTACTTATTAATAAATTTGAGTTATATGTATTGATTGTTTCTATTTTATACTTCTAATAATAAAAGCTTAAAGGTATCAAACTATAATGATGAAATATTAAATAAATTACCTAAATATAATATTAATATACTTTTTGGAATAAATATTAATCTAAGTTTTAAAAAAAGATATTAGTATTTCTTTTAAGAAATTTAAAACAGAGAGAGAATAAGAGGAGCGTATACAATTTTAAAAGACTTAACTCAACAAATTCCTTACAAAATTTGAATAACATTTCTCAAACTCCTAATTATAACTTTTAGGATCAACAAAAATGATAATCTTCAATATTTCTAAATATTTAAAATTGTAACTACTCTTTATTAGGTAATAGTTTGTTTATAATAGAGGGAGTTGCTCCTTTGTGACTGTAAAGTTATAGGTCTAAGTCATGGAAACAGTCTCTTTGTAAAAATATAAGGGGAAGGTTGCATACGTTAGGACTGTCCCCAGAACCCCGCAAAGCGGGAAGCCTTATGCACTGGGTATTTTGGCTTTGACTTTTGTTTAAAAATTTAATAGAAACTAAATTTTCAGAAAAGAAGAAAAATTATATTTTTAATCTACAATTTAGGTAAATTATTAAAATTAGTTACAGTAAAGCAAACACACTCAAGGGGGAGGTGAATTGTGTGTAAAAAAATTTGCAAGGTACTACCAATTCGATGAGCTTGCTAAACAAAATGAGTGTATAGATAAAAAGGGCCTATTAACTTTCGAAAGGATCCTGTTAACGTTTAAAATGAAAGGAGCTGTTAATTGTTTAAAAAACGAAAGGAGCCTGATAACTTTCAAAATGAAAAGAGCTTGTTAATTGTTTAAAAAACGAAAGGAGCAAATTAACTTTCAAAACAAAAGAAGCTTGTTAATCGTTTAAAAAAATGAAAGGAGTCTGTTAACTTTCAAAAGCAAAAGAAACCTCTTGCGATATTAAAACATAAGGAGCTTATTATAAAACTGAAGGAGCCTCTTTGCAAAGCAAACACTATAATGAAAAAAAATTAAAAGTTAAGAAGAGAAAAAGAATGACATAGTCGATTTATACTGGCTTAGTTTATGATGAAGCCTATGTCCATTTCCTAAGTATCTAACTTGAGTATTTCACTATAAAAAACTCCAAGTAGTAAATTTTGACGAGCCTCTCCAAGTTCACAAGTACATATTTTTCAAGGTGCTTTAACCTTCTACACTCATAGTGTTTAACAAGTCTTTATAAGCTCTCAACAAAAATGAATATAGGGTTTGCTTAATGAAAGCTTTCAAGGAATGACAATCTCTCTCAAATAGAGTGTTTTTACTTTCTAAGGCACAAAGTGTTTGATATTGATATGACTTTCAAGAATATTGATGTTGCTGAAGTATTTTGAAAATTTGACTGGTTCGCAATTACAGTGGCTTTTCCTTAAGTAGACATTTTCTTCAACTAGTAGTTACTTCATTTCTATTCTAAATTGAATTTGTATCTAACGAATCTTCGATATCATTTTTGCTGGAGTCTTCCAATATTCAGACGTTAAGAGAAAAGTTTTGACAAAAATGTCAAAGCTAGTTGTTCAAATTATGTGATTGGCAAGATACTTCTGAATATTATGGAATCATTTCTTATAGGGTAAGTTTATTAAGAAAGTTCCTGCAAGAAAGGAAGCATTTATCCTATGATATCATTTCCTTTTAAGAACTATATCATTACCTATACAAGGAAATAAAACCAATTTAAAATTTGAAATATTATATAGTTATCATCAAAATCATTAATAATAAAGCTTGAGCTAACAGTCTCTCCCTTTTTGATGATGACAAGCAATAACATATATATTTTCAAAATTCAAATGATAACAAAGGATTTCGAAAGATACCTGTAAACTTTATATGTTCTAACTCATAGTCATGATTAGAAGGAGCCTTTCTTACGATAGGAGCCTATCATTTATGCATATCATAGACTTAAACTTCACAAATTCAATTCAACAATATTTCAACAGTTAGCAGAGAATATATCACAGATATAAAAGCAAATATATTATCAAAAGTAAATATATCATCAAAAGCAAGTATATCATTAACTCTCCCCCTTTGTTATTATCAAAAAGTATAGATGAAATAACTAAAAGTAAGTAAAACATAGAACAAATGTGTAAAAATAAAACAAGCAAAAAATAATGACAAACTTATTTGAGAGATTCAAAAACATTTCAAAGCATAATCTGCATGTCAAGAATTTGATTTTGCATGTTGTCGATTTGGCCACACATTTGATCTTGATTGGAGCGAATGTCCCTCATTTATTAAAGGATCAAATCATTTATGCTCTGGAATGTGATAAGGGCTGATTTTTGTGTGGCAGAAGTCAAATGATCTTTTGATCTTTCTATTTTCTTCTCCACCCTTACGTTGTCTTTTAGTTTATATTCGAATTGGTAGGGAATAGATGAATGGAACTTTCCAGGTTCATACCAATCTAGAGTTTCAAAAGACACTCCATAATAGGCAAAAATCTTGACGTACCCAAGAGATGATTGTCACCTTCCCATCGATTTCATCTTTTCTCATGTATGTGTAAAATGATCTAACTAAATCATCACACACTGTCTCATTCAAAGTCAAAAAAATTTCCCAACCAACAGCAAGAAAATGAGAAGGGATAGGAATACCAATGTCATCGAACAAGAAAGGAGGCAAAATGCGTCATGAAACCACATTGCACTTCTTATACCGTATTTTGTATCGTTCTTCATATTCCATTGATTGAAACAGCTTAACCGGTGCTGAAGAGTCTCCTTTCTTTTGTTTCTTCTATTTTGACCTCATAGCTTTTGGAATTTCTTCAAATAAGGTTTCTTCATAAAGCAGCTCATCCCTAGTAATGTGGTCATCAATCTTCTCTTCAACCATAAGCGCTTTACCTTTTCTTATTTCTTCTCTTTTTTGCTTTCAAGATTCTTCTTCTTCCCTCTATTCAGTGTAAGGGCTTTTTTCTTTCTTAATAACTTTTTCTGCTTGCTTTGTAAGACTTCCTTTGGTTCGTGGAATCTTATTAAATTGACTGGTTCTTCATCTGAACCATCATCATTAACAATCCAGTGTAGTTCAAGCAATTTCTTATTCGTGGACTCAAGTTAAGGAGGTGGTGTAAAAGTTTCAAAAGACAGAATAGATAGAATGGGAGTAGGCGGAGAGATAATGGGCAGTGATAGTGAAGGAGAATGAAACCTTACTTTTCTCATTAGCTCCCCCTTAATAGAAGATTTTTCTTCTTCTTCTTCTTCTTCTTCTTCTTTTTCTTCTTCCTTTTCTTCTTCTCCTTCTGCTTCTTTTTTTATTCTTTTTTTAATGAGCTAGGGTTTGAGTCATCAAAACCTTCTTCATTTGACTCAGAGATATATTGCTTGATTGTTGATTCATTTTGGTCGAAAGATTAATCAGAGTCTGATTCTAGAGACAACGTAGCCAAAATCCTTCTGTTTCTCTCGTCCAGAGTCTCCCGAGTAGATGCTTATGAACCTTGGGTTTTTTTATAGAGGTGACAGAAATAGGTTCAGTAGGGGTGTTTAATAATCCTACGATTGGCGATAGAAAGGAAGATTTGATGATCCTATTAGTTTAGTAGGGGTGTTTAATGATCCTACTATTAGGAGTTAAGGTTTTCTTTTGTCCATTGGATTTTGTTCTTGCCATTTAAAGTAAGATGGTGAAATTTAGGAGATTTAAGCAAAAATTTTGATCAGAAACATAGAGTTAGGATGTAAAGAGGAAAAATGACGCTTTTGAGAGCGATGAAGGTAAGCAAAAGGAAGAACACTTTTTCAGAAAATAATAAACGGTTCTTGAGTGTTGATTTCGTGTGAAGATGAACAATCCTATACACTATTAGAGGAGGTGTGATCGTCTACATATCTTCTGTCAGTCACATATGAAAAGTTGTCAGGGTGGCGTGCGCATATTTTTAAAAGCTGAAACGACGCTATTTAATAATTGCCTTTTAAAGATATGATTATTCTACCCTATTAAACTGAGAGGGTCCTTCTAAACTAAAAGGAACCTTCTAGTCTAAAAGGGGCCTTCTAAACTAAAAGGAGCCTTCCAAACTAAGAGAAGTCTTATAAACTAAAAGGAGTCTGCCAGACAAACAAATTAAAAGGAGCCTGCTAACATTTGCAAGGAGAAGTAGCATAGAATCTTCATACGAAGTTAATATCAGATAATCTGCACATACCAAGCTCTTTCTTAATACACAAAATCTATTTTTAGAAAATGGCTTAGTGAAGATATCAGCTACTTGATTTTCAGTTTTAACATGCAAAAGATCAATAGTTCCTTCTAAAACATGATCTCTAAGAAAATGATGTTTGATTTCTATATGCTTAGTCCTAGAATGCTGTACAGGATTCTTAGAGAGATTTATTGCACTTGTATTGTTACATAGTATAAGAATATAGCAGCTGCCAACTGTTGTGCTCAAACGGATGGGTGAAATGTTGAGAGCAATGTAATTCATCGCATCCAAGCTGGATGGGTGAAATGGAGAGCGACAACTGGAGTCCTATGTGATCGAAAATTTCCATTAAGACTGAAAGGAAAATTCTATAGGACGGCAATACGAACGACTATGCTTTATGGCTCTGAATGTTGGCCTATGAGGATGGTGCAAGTGCGAAAGTTTGAAGTAGCGGAGATGAGAATGTTGAGATGGATGTGTGGTTGTACGATGTTAGCTAAAATATCAAATAGGGTGTACAGCGAGAAGTTAGGCATTACGGCTATCGGAGACAAGCTAAGGGAGTGGAGATTGTGATGGTTTGGACATGTGCGCAGAAGAAGTGTGACGAAACCAATCAGGCAAGTTGAAGGGATGCATGTAGAAGGAATGCGAGGTCGAGGGAGGCCAAGGAGGACATGGGAGGAGCAGATCAGACTGGACCTACAGGCGTTAAATCTATCTGAGAATATGACATCCGATAGAAACAGTTGGTGCTGCAGAATTTTGATATTAGACGTATAGGGCGCGCAGGGGCGTGAGGGGTAAAGCGAGCTTTAGACTGCTTTGAGCACATGACCTGTGATCTGAAGTGTGGGAGACAACGATATACAGGTAGACACTTAGAGTGGTCTAAAGTAGTAAAGGTCATCTGTGTTCGACCTGTCATTCCTATATGTAGCCCTTCACAGAGTCAAAGGGCTATAACTTGGTTGTAGACACCTAGTTCGGTAGATAGTATGTCTACCGATCGACCGTACCTCTGTATGACTGCTTGCCCTCCTCCTGAAGCCCCATGAGGATACGACCTCCGCCTAGGATAAGTAGAAAACGTTTAGGGTGGAATTAGAGTCTCCTATAAGAGATGATTAGGTTCTACCTCTGCTGTAATAGGTCGCCGACGTTCGATCAGGAATAGGCCATATAGGAAGTGTATATGTATATAAATATGTATGTAATTATATATAGTATGTACCTAGTGTATTTTTATTTTATTAGTCTTTATTTTATTTTATTGGTATTTTTATTACGTTAAATTCTTCATTTCAATTTTTCTTTATCTCTGCTTATGCCGGCTCACATATTTACATCTTCATGTATGTATATATTTTCAGTTTCATGTGCATTCTATAGGTTATGGTCCCCATGCATATACATATATTGTTATCCTTATACAGTGATGTACTTGCATTGGTCTACTCTGTTTGTTTTTTTGTTTGTTGGGTTTGTTCTTGTGTTTGTTTTTGTTGCTTGTGTGTGTTTGTTTGTGATGGTTTATTTGTTATTATTTGTTTTTGCTCTTACCTTAGCCGGGGGTCTATCAAGAAATAGTCTCTATATCTCTATCGGAGATGCGGGCATGACTGCGTACATCTTACCCTCCCCATACCCTGCTTCGGCAAAAATTTGGGTATGTTTGGTTTGGTTTGGTTAGTTAGCAGCTACTATATATTCCGCTTCAGTTATAGAAAGCGCTGTGTAATTTTACTTTTACAAGACCAAGAAACTAGACATCCTCCAAGAAATTGACAATGTCCACTTTTACTTTGCCTATCGACTTTATCACCTGCATAATTTGCATCATAATAGCCAACTATGTTAAATATATCAGTTTTTGGATACCATAATCCAAAGTCTATAGTTTCAAGAAGATAACGAAAGTCCTTTTGACTACTTAAAGTTGACTTTCTTTTGGATTTGATTGAAAGTGTGCGCAAAGACACACACTAAACATAATGTTTAGTCTTAAGCTTATAAGATATAGTAGTGACCCAATCATTCCTTTGTACTTTGTCTCATCCGTAGCTTTGCCTTCTTCATCCTTTTTAAGTTTTGTTATAGTAAACATAGAAGTACCCATCAGTTTGACATTCTTAATATGATATTTCTTGATGAGTTCCTTTTTGTGTTTATCTTGACTAATGAAGATTTCTTTTTCTGTTTGCCTAATTTGTAACCCGAGAAACAACAATAGTTCTCTTATCATGCTCATTTCAAACTCTCCCTACGTTAAAGTTGAGAATTCTTCACAAAAGGATTGATTAGTAGCACTAAATATTATGTCATCAACATATATTTGCACTATGAGTAAATCATTCTCCTTTTTCTTAACAAATAAGGTTTTATCTACCTTTCCTGTTTCAAAGTTATTCTCAAGCATAAAGTTACTTAACCTCTCATACCATGCTCAAGGAGCCTACTTTAGACTATACAGAGCTTTAGTTAACTTCATCACCTAATCAGGATGGTTTTCATCTTCAAAACCTGGAGGTTTCTTAATAAACACTTCTTCGTTAGTATATCCATTTAAGAAGGAATTTTTAACATCTATTTGGAATAATTTAAATTTTCTTTAGCATACAAAAGCAAGTAAAATTCTGATCAATTCTAATCTAGCAACATGTGCATAAGTCTTATCGAAATCAATACCTTCATGTTGATTATATCCATGAGCTACAAGTCTAGCTTTGTTTCTTACCACCATATCATTTTTGGCAAGTTTGTTTCGAAATACCCAATAAGTTCCAATGATTGACTTGTTTTGTGGACGAGGCACTAGATTCTAAACTTTGTTTTTGTCAAACTGATTTAGTTTGTCTTTCATAGTTGAAACCTAATTTTCATCAGTAAGAGCCTCTTCAACTGTCTTTGTTTCTAATTGTGAAATGAAGGAAACATAATTGTTTTCGAAGGATGATCTAGTTCTTAGAATTTTCGAAGGGTCCTCCATAATGTACTGATGTGTATCTAGACCTCTTTATTCTCTTGGTATTCTTTATTGCATAGGCTCCTGCTGCGATGAAGTAGCCTGCTCCATCCTGGCTTCAAAATGACCTTCTTGATCTTATAATTCTGAAGGTACTATAGGTATAGTTTGAGTCTATGATGTATTTTTAGGAACCAAATGATGTTCTTTATCATCTAAATCAGTTGTTGTTGTCGAGGGTAATGCTTCATCAAATATTACATATATTGATTCTTCTATCCTCTTTGTTCTTTTATTATAAACTCTAAATTCTTTACTAGCAGTACTGTAACCTAAAAAAATAGCTTTATCTGATCTCACATTGAACTTTTCAAGGTTATCTTTTCCATTATTTAGAACGAAACACTTGTAACCAAATGCTCGAAAGTAACTAACATTTGGTTTTCTTCCTTTACACAACTCATAGGGGGTCTTTTTAAGAATAGGTCTTATAGGGCACTTGTTAAGTATGTAACAAGTAGTAGTTATAGCTTATGTATAGTAACTATGAGGTAGATCACTTTCACACAGCATTGTCCTAGCCATATCAACAAGGGTCTTGTTCTTTCTCTCAACAACTTCATTTTGTTGAGGAGTCCTTAGGCATGAAAAATTATGAGTTATATCATTTTCATTATAGAAATCTTCAAATTTTCTATTATCAAATTCTCCTCTATGATCACTTCGAATTGATGTAATGCAGTACCCTTTCTCAATCTGAATTTTTTACAAAACTTCTCAAAAACTTCAAAAGTTATCATCCTTATTTGATATGAAATAAACCCTTGTAAATCTAGAATAATCATCTATTATAACAAAACCGTAGTGTTTACTACCAAAGCTTTGAGTCCTAGTAGAACCAAATTAATCCATATGTACAAGTTCAAGCGGTTGATTAATAGATACAATATTTTTAAGAGGAAAGCTTCTTCTTGTTTTTTTTTCCTTTTAAACAAGGTTTTCAAACTTCGTTATTCTCAAACTTCAAGTTTGGTAGTCCTCTTACTAACCCATTTTTAGATAATTTTGATAAAATGCTAATGCTAGCATGTCCAAATCTTCTATGCCAGATAAAAGAATCATTTTCTAATGAAACAAAACACTTAACATTTTATGAAGACATGTCTTCCAATCATCAACATAAAGAACATTATTAATAGAAGCATAATTAAAGTCATCAATTTTACCAATTTTTGTGACTTTTGCCTTGTTTTTGTCAGCAAAGACAACATTACCTCCATCTATAGTTAAAGTGTGATATTTCTCCTGTCATGTGTCTCAAATAACTACTATCAATTATCCATTGATTTTCTCTAGCCTTTGTTCTGAAGCATATTTGTATAATGTATTATCTCATTTTAGATACCCAAATTTTTTTGGGTCCTTTCAAGTTAGTAGTTTGACCTTTTGGTTTCCAAATATACATTTGAGATAATTTATTCATTCTCCAAAAGTTACAGGAATGACTGATATGACCATGTCTACCATAGTAAGTACACAAAAAAGATGAATAAGAGTTACTATAGTTTTTGCCATTTATCAGGTTCCTATTGTTTTGGCTATTGCTATTGTTGGATTTAACAAAGAAGTTTTTGTATGGCCTAATATTATTATTTTTATTATATCTTATTCTAGCCTTATCAAAAACACCTTTACCATTCCCAAGGAATGCATAAAGATTATTCCTTCCATCAACAAAATTTGCAAGATCTTTTTATAAAGAAATGATTTTTCCAGTCAATTTCTCTTTTCCAAGTTCTAGATTAGTAACTTTTTCTTCTAATTGATTTGCTTTAACGGAAACATTTTCTAACTTGCTTACCTTTTGTTCCAGGAATTCCTTTTTAGAGACTTTTTCCATATTATCATTTTTAAGAGATATAATTTTAGAAAACAAATTCTTATTCTCAGATTCTAATGATTTAATCTTATTCATCAAGGATGCATAATCATTTTTAGACTTCTCAACCTTTTCGAAATACTGCATTGTTAACCTTTTATACTGATCATATAGTTCATGATATGCACCTTTCAATTCATCTATCTCAATATCAGAATTAGAATAATATACCTCATTGTCTCCTGTTTTGGCCATAAAGCAAACATTGCCGACTTCTTCAAGCTCTTCTTCTTCAAAGTTTTCAAAATCCTTATAAAAACAAGCTGCATTCATAGCTTGCTTTCTGGGTTTTCTGTTCTTTGTTTTGTCCTTTTGAAGAAGAGGACATTCTGGCCTTGTGTGTCTATGCTTCTTACTGTGATAGCAAATGATTTGATTGTTTGTGTATTGTTATTACTGCTACCGCCTTTTGATAAGAACATGTTATTTACAGTTTTCTTGTTTCCTTCTCTTTTCTTTATTAGCTTCTTTTTGTACAAGCAGACATATTTTCTGACTATGAAATTTAATTCGTCATCTCCATCTATTTTGCAACTTAGTGTCACTCTCCTCATTGTTTGATGGATTTGATTCATCAGTTGTTTTTAGTGCCATTTCTCTTCTATATAAGGATCCTTCATCTCGCCTAAGCTTGACATCATGGATCATCAAGTTTCCTCTTAACCAATCAAGTGAGATGGTATCAAGATCCTTTGCAGTTTCTAAAGCTGTCATTTTAGGTCTGCATTCTTTTGGCAGTGATCTTGGAATCTTTGTTTTAAGCTCATGATTGGGATATATCTTGCCTAAGTTCTTTAAGGCTATGATGACATTGTTGAAGCCTCTAAAGAATTTGTCTACAGTTTTGTCCTTGTTTCATACAAATAGTTTCGTATTAATGCACTAAAAGACTTATTCTATGTTTCTTTACCTTACTTGTTCCTTCAAAAGTGACTTGAAGTTTATCCCACATTTCCTTTGCTGTAGAATAGTAGGATATCTTTTCATACTCTTCTAAAGATAGCGCACAAATCACATAATAGCTTGCTTTAGCATTCAACTGTGCATTTCTTCTATCAGCATTAGTCCACACTTCTACATTATTAGTAGCAGGAGATGTGACTCCAATTTTGATAGCTTACCAGATTTTGATATCTATAGATTAAAGATAAATGATCATTCTCTCTTTCCAATAAGAATAGTTGTTTCCATTGAAATAAAGAGGCTTTAAGATGGATTATCCTTCAAGGCTTCTCAAATTGTTTGCCATGATCTATCACATGCTGTAAAACACAATAAATGTGAGACCTTGCTCTGATACCAAATCATAAAGCAAACATACGCAAGAGGGTGGGCCGAATTGTGTGTAAAAAAAATTACAAGGTACTATCAATTCAATAAGAGCTTGCTAAACAAAATGAGTCTATAAATAAAAAACGCCTGTTAACTTTCGAAATGATCCTGCTAACATTTAAAACAAAAGGAACCTATTAATTGTTTAAAAAACAAAAGGAGCCTGTTAACTTTTAAAATAAAAGGAGCCTATTAATCATTTAAAAAATGAAAAGAGCTTGTTAACTTTCAAAACAAAAGGAGTCCATTAACTTTCAAAAGAGAAAGGAACCTCTTATGATATTAAAACAGAAGGAGCCTATTATAAAACTAAAGAAGCCTCTTTGCAAATTGAAAACATAAACACTGTAATGTAGAAATTTAAAGTTAAGAAGAGAGAAAGAATGACACAAATGGATTTATATTGGTTTGGCTTATAACGAAGCCTATGTCCAGTCCCTAAGTATCTAACTTGAGTATTTCACTATAAAAAGCTCAAAGTAGTAAATTTTGACGAGCCTCTCCAAGCTCACAAGTACATATTTTTCAAGGTTCTTCAACCTTCTACACTTGTAGTGTTTAACAAGCCTCTACAAGCTCTCAACAAAAATGAATATAGGGTTTGCTCAATGTAAGCTTTCAAAAAGTAACAATCTCTCTCAAATTGAGTGTTTTTACTTTCTAAGGCACAAGATGTTTGATATTGATATGACTTTTAAGAATATTAATGCTACAGAAGTATTTCGTAAATCTGACTGGTTCGGAGGTGCCGTGGCTCTTTCTTAAGTAGAGATTTTCTTTAATTAGTCGTTTCTTCATTTCTATTCTGAGTTCACTTTGTATCTAACGAATCTTCGATATCATCTTTGCTGGAATCTTCCAATATTAAGACGTTAAGAGAAAAGTTTTGACAAAAATATCAGAGCTAATTGTTCAAATTATGTGATTAGCAAGATCCTTCCAGATATTATGGAATCATTTCTATTAATATATAAGTTCATTAAGAAAGTTCCTACAAGAAAGGAAACATTTATCCTACGATATCATTTCCTTCTAAGAATTATATCATTACCTATACAAGGAAATAAAACTAATTTGAATTTTGAAATATTTTATGGTTATCATCAAAATTATTAATAATAAACATTGAGCTAATAATTTAAACTCTATTTTTATTACTTTAATATAGAAAATATTATTTTTTATTGATATAACCGATGATTATTAATTCAACTGATATGTAACATCACTAGATTTTTTTATTTATAAGAACCATGGTAGTTAATTTTTTTCTATTTTTTGGTTAAAAGACACTTCTTATTTTTATTAAAAACTCACTTGATTAATGGGGTGTACAACATGAAGCACAGTTGTTCTATTCCATTGAAACTTTTTCAGGCTGAGGACTTCCTTTTCTTCAAAACATAAAAAACCATTAGGTAAAACTATAAGTAGATAAAGGAGGAAATACCAAGAATTATTTCACCATTAAAATGATAGAAAAGTTGTTATGAGCATGTGTTATACTAGATGTTTCTATTAGGGAAAGGGAAAGAAAATGAACGGGAATCTTTTTGTGAGGTGGAGTAACAAAAGAAGAACCAATTTATGCAGGAGGAAATATTAGAGATTCAAATGCAATTGCTTGAAAAACATAGAGCTTTTGTTCTTTGTGTGTTTTTTGTGGGTGTTATTGATTATGGCAATTTGAAACAACAAGAGGATATATCATGCTTAATCTTTTGGAAAAAAAATCTTTTTGCACACTATTATAGAAATAGTTTCTCATCCATTCTCTTTTCTCTCTTCTTTTTCATCTTGTACCTACATTATTCTCGTATACTCAACTTTAATTCCTTTTTCTATCTCTTTTCTAATTTATGTAACCTTTTATCTATCTTCCCAAATCAAATCCCTAAAACCTTCTCCAATTTCAATCGATAGTTTTTATATAATAGGATTATTCAATCCTTGCATACTGATAAGAACAAAGTTACTTATAAACTTTGTTTTTATTTTTCACAGGTTAAAGATTGTTTAGTTTCTTCTTAAATAATATTTTCTCTTCAATCTCTCTTCCTTTTTTTATAATCAAAATCATATCTTATATTATTGTTTTTGAAACTACCAATTGCCAAGGCAATTGTAACTAAGTTAAATGCTAC
>JAOQML010000002.1:11388771-11407157 GCA_027568935.1 Erythroxylum urbanii
ACAATATATTAATTATTATATAATTTTAAACCATATGAAACATAAATGAAAATATATCTAACCAAATCTTTTGTATGAATTATAACATAGGTAAAACTAATATCAAAAATAAATATTAAAATATATAAAAAAGTTAAATAATATTATATAAATCTCAAAATAAACGTGAAGATGTGTTTGTAGGTATTGTGAGAATTATATGTAAAACATAAGGATAAAAGGTATTAAAAATAGGCTCATTAAATGATCTAAAAAATCTACCTAAAAAGTGCTTTTATGAGAAACTCCAAATTTGAGCTTCTTAAACAGCTGTATTTTAGTTGTCAGAAAAGCTATATCTACTAAAAAAGTACTTTTTTATTTTACAATCAAACATTCATTTTTCTTAAAAAAGCTTTTGCGGTAGAAAAAATTACTTATTTACTTTCCAAAAACTCAACCAAACAAGCACTAAATAACTTAGCTAATAATCTAATCCTATTATTTTAATAATATAATGGATTCACCATCCTAATTAAATTATTTAGTTTAATTAATGATTAATTGAATATGAAATTGTTAAGGTGATTTTTTAAAGTGCTACATCTTTTTAAACCCCAATTCCATTTAAATATTTTAGGTGGGATTTGTTAGGTAAAGTGTCTATTCCATTATTTTTCTTTTAGAACACATACATATATGTTTGGTTCTTTTAGTGTTTTATAGAGTTGTTTATATTTATTCTATTTTTTATACATATATATTAATGAGATATCAAATTAAATTGATCTATTGGATATATTTAGTATAGAAGTGTATTAAACATTTCTAATTAAATACAGGGAAATGTATTTTTGGTGAGATTCTATTTGTTTTGTTCTAGGACGGAGTAATCTTATAAGGAGTTATTTTGTGATTCTAATGTACTACTGATGGTGTATATATTATAGTCTTAAAGTAAAGATTATTCATACTTTTGACGAGATCTCACTCATTTGATGTCGAAATTATGAGTTCACTGTGAAGTGTGCTCTACTTCTCTTACTTAAAGTGAAGTTTGGACCATGTGAGTCTAAATTTTGTTTCTTTAAGGTTTGTTTGATTAAGCTATATCATTCCTCGCATCAATCGCATTGCTCGAAATTTGGAATATGACAAAATATACTCGCTTAATTAATCATTAATTAAATTCCTCAAAAGTAAAAACAAATTATATATCTTAGAAGATCATTAAAGGATACGCTAAAGTTTAACCATTAAAGAAAAATGCTATTAACCCTCTCCTCCCTCCACCGTTAGCTCACACTTCTATTGGTAAAAAATGTTTATTTGGAGTACTCACGGTTTTACTTTTTTGTATTGACTAATATTACATGGATCCTTCTCCTTGGTCTCCGTCTTAGTCGAGCCCTAATACTGTTATAAAATTATTTTTATTAATGTTGCTTTTATTTATATATGATATACATGTTAGAATATAGTTTGTGGCTAAAATCAATCGTAGTTTTGGCTTTATTAAAAATAGACTAATGATATGATCCCTATTGAGATGCCTATGATCTATTATTATTGTGAACCCTATTACACTTAGGCACTTTATACCGTTATTGTGATTAATGGTGTAGGCCTAACTCTAAGGCCCATAATGGGTAGGCCTAATGTTACTATCTGTGAGTAGGTCCTCGTTGCACTCCCTATATGTACACATGTATGGTCTCTCTACAGTTTGCCCCATTGAGAACTGTATTTTTCAAAAAAAGCGTAGTTGCTATGGAAGTCCTAACTATCACCAAACACTTGCGCAGTGTTCTCACAATTTGACAATCACGTCTTCAACAAGTAAGTATCTGTGTTCCCTATCACATAATTGACTACTAATTTTCAAATCTTATATTTTGTATCAGAGTATAAGAATTATGTGATAAGGAATTTGGTAATTATTATTGATGATTCATAATTAAGATCATAATTTCACACTTTTATATGATCATATATGTGATTTTTGTGTTAATGTAAATTTGCAAAATCGATCCCTAAAACCTTAGGGCTTTTATAGATCCTAGTGTCATGAGTCTGTTGATGTATGATTTTTTTTATTTTTATACACTGTGCACTAAGAATTTCATAACACAAACCGCGACTTAGGGTTCTTGAACCCGATTCGAATTTTACCAAATCCACATGAAATATTACTTGTTTTATTGATTCACGTTTCCTTTATGTTTTTCATTGATGATATGCGTTTAAATTGAAGAAAAATTGAGTTTTTGGGGTTGTTTTTTGAAAAATTTGTTTCAAACTTTGAAAACCGATTTCAACTTGGTTTTGATTAATAAGATCATCTCGACTCTTGAAATTTCATGAGTGGTTTACATTGAAACTAGATTTAAACAAGTTTTTTCACAGATTAAGCATGAAAAACGAACCAAAAAAAAGAATGATTTTGATCACGACCTATTTTTTGACCCGCAACTCGGTTTCTGCAACTCCAACCCGACTGGAGGAAGAAGAAGGCGCATCCTGCACATGCTCATTCTCACTCGTGGCACATGTAGAAGTATGTGGGGGTCCACAAAACGTGATTTTTGTGCTCCCTTTTTTTTATGCTCCATTTTTGTAGTCCAATTTTCCTTATATATTTCATAATTTTTCCGCTACTTTTAATATTTTATAAAAAGAAATATTGCATTACATATTATATTTTATTCATTTTCTAACTTTTTTATTTAACCTAATACACTGGAAATTATTATTACCCTATTTTGGATATGTTTACAGTAATCACTCTCTTTCAATCATATTTTATATGTATTTATTAAATTGCATGTGATACTTGCTTGTTTATTCAACAGTATAAGTACAAAACCTATTTTAGAATGCAATTTAATTTGATCCATGATCAGTTGAGGTGTCTTTTATTTTTACATCTTCTTTTGAACTGAATTATGGTATTGGGCAATATATTTTGATTCCTATATGAAGAGTTTCATGGATTACTATGGGTGATTACCACCAAAGTGGGATCAATCACAGTGGTTTGTGAGATTTTTTTAATAATTTTTCACGAATGTTTCTAATTAATGCATATAATTGCCTGCCCAAAGGGGTTAATTGATGTTTTAGTTGGAGACCTAATTTCAAATAGAGTTATTGAGGATCACAATAGTCTTGGTGATCTGTTTGCCCAAAAGGGATCGAATTTCAAGATTAGTGTACCCTTATTTTCATAGCTCATCTTTGATGTTCTGATTTTGGTTGCACATTCTACCCAAAGGGAATGTGTGATTCTTAGTTGGGCCTCACTATTATTTTTATACCCTTATTATTGTTATTAATACATTCTGTTTTGTCTTACACAGTTTCCTTCGCTATGAATAGTAATCAAGTGACCATAGAAATTTTAACTAACTCAAATTACAAGAGATGGAGGCAAGATATAGAATTTTCCTTAGGAATAGCTGATCTAGATATGGCACTAAGGGAAGACATGCCCATCGTCCCTGACGAAGGACGTACACCAGAACACAGAGAGAGTCTAGCTAAGTCGGAGAAATTTAACCAACTTAGCTTGGTTATAATAAGAGGACCATTGCTGAACACCTGTTGACTGGTTTATCCGACACGACATCTGCTAAAGATTTTCTCACTACTATAGGAGATAGATACCAGGTATCCAATAATGCTGAGTCTGGATATTTAATGAAAGAGTTGATGGATATGAGGTATGACCATAATAGGGGTTTTAGGGAATTTATTCTGAGAATGGTTCACCTTTAAACCAAACTTAAAGCCCAATCCATTAACCTGAATGAAAATTTCATTATTCACTATGCCTTAAACTATCTCCCTATTGAATTTACCCAAATCAAAACAGCATATAATACCATTGGTGAGAAGTGGAGTCTTAATGACCTTATGACCAAATGTGTGGCCCAAGAAGAAAAACTTAGGAAAGAAAAGAGTGATTTAACCCTCCTATCCATTCATACTAAACCTCATTATGGCAAGAGTTTTATGAAATATAAGAAATACTCCTATAGTGCTCATAATAAAAATTAGGACTACAAGAAATTTGGTAATGCTCACTATCACAATGTAGGAGGTCTTAGGTAAACTACCTTTAAGCAAGGTCCTTGGTGTGTCTTCTGTAAGGTCAAGGGGCACCATAGAGGTGAATGTCGTAAATTCAAGGCATGGTTAGAAAACAAGAAGAAATTTGGAGCTAATCATTTTGCTTTTGTCAATTTTAAGTCTAATCTAGTTGATGTCCCTATAAATTCTTGATGGTTTGATAGTGGTTCCACTACCTATATTGTTGTGTCCTTATAGGGGTTCACAAACATAAGGAAGCCAAGTCTGAAAGAAAGCAAGATGAGAGTAGGAAATGATCTTGAAGTAGCAATGGAGAGCGTTGGAGATGTTACCTTAGTTTTAGATTCAAGGCATGAACTTATTTTAAAGAATGCCTTTTATGTACCTTCCTTTAGAAGGAATTTGATTTCAGTTTCTTACTTAGATAAAATTGGTTTTAATTTTTCTTTGGTAGTGGAAAAACAAAATTGTTTTTTAATTCTACAATAATAGGATCTGGTTTTTTAGTGGGTGGTTTATATAAATTGTCTTTGGCTTCTGATAATTTTTCCACATCTTTTAATGTTGAGACTACATTTGCTAAGTGGTCTAGGATAAAAGAGAAATCCTCATTATTGTGGCACAAACACTTAAGTCACATCTCTAAGGAAAGGGTAGAACAATTAATTAAAGATAAGATTTTACCTTCCTTAGACTTTAATGATTTGGAGAAATGTGTAGATTTCATTAGAGGAAAATTCACTAAGACCAAAAAGAAATATGCAAATAGAAGTCTAAGTCTCTTAGAAATCATTCACTCGGACATTAGTGGACCTCTATCTCCTACTATTTGTGGTAACAAATACTTTATTACCTTCATTGATGGCTTTTCTCGATTTAGGTATCTTTATTTAATCAAAGAAAATTTTGATACACTTGAGAAATTCAAAATTTTTAAAACTAAAGTTGAAAAGCAATTAGGAAAAATCATCAAGGAGATGAGATCTGTCTGTGGTAGTGAGTATTATAGTATATTTGATGCTGGACAACAACATATGGGACCATTTGCCAAATTTTTGCAAGCTTGTGGAATTGCTCCATAATATACCATGTCTGGTAGTCCTAAACAAAATGATTTACGTGAAAGGCAAAGCTGTACATTAAAAATATGATGAGGAGTATGATGAGTAAAAATAATTTGCCAGACTTTTTATGAGTGGAAGCCTTAAAAACTACCCTTTACAACCTTAACAAAATTCCTAGCAAATCCACTTTAAAAACACCTTTTGAACTTTGGACAGGTAGAAAACCCAGTTTAAACCATTTTCGTATGTAGGGTTGTCCTGCAGAAGTTAGGATTTATAATCCCTTAGAGAAAAAGACTGACTCTAAAACTACTTATTGTTACTTCATTGTATATCCATACCATGCAAAAGGTTCTATTGTCCTAGAAGCGGTCCTAGAATTATGGAATCTATGAATGCAAAGTTTTTAGAATTGGACAAGGCTGAAGCTGTTATTCCTATTGTTGATTCCACTATTTATGTGCGTAAGATCGTTTCTTTTCCTGTTGCTATTAATAACATGCCTATAGTTACTGTTCCCGTCGAGAACTTGGATGATGCTCCTTTAGTTGATAATGTGGTTGATTCCCCCTGTTCTGGTTGATCCTCCTAATAATGTTGCTAACCTTCCTGCACTAGTTGATACTCCTCAATCCATTGAACCTATTGTGCAAGTGCCTCTTAAGAGGTCAGTTAGACAGAGGAGACCAGCTATTTCCAACAATTACTTTGTTTATCTTAGTGAGGACAAGAATGATATTAGAAATAATGTTGATCCTAAATCTTATCAGGGGGTGATGTCTTGTGCTCATTCTAATATATGGGTAGATGCCATGAAAGAAGAGATACAGTCTATGGCTAATAATGAAGTGTGAGAACTTATTGAATTGCCTAAAAATTATAGGGCGATTAGTTGTAAATGGGTTTTTAAAACCAAGAAGGACTCGAAGGGTTAAGTTGAGAGATATAAAGCTAGGCTAGTAGTGAAAGGTTTCACGCAAAGAGAGGGCATTGACTTCACTGAAACTTTTTTCCCAGTATCTAGTAAAGATTCATTTAGAGTTGTCATGGCTTTAGTTGCACATTTCAATATGGAGTTACATCAAATGGATGTCAAGACATCTTTTTTGAATGGTGATCTCCTTGAGGAAGTATACATGCAACAACCTGAGGGTTTTCAGTCAAATGGTTATGACCATTTAGTGTGCAAATTGAAGAAATCTATTTATGGCCTGAAATAGGCTTCTAGGCAGTGGTACCTAAAATTTGATGAAGTCGTTACCTCCTTGAGTTTTGAAGAAAATAAAGTTGATCAGTGTATATACCTAAAGGTCAGTGGGAGTAAGTTCATTTTTCTCATTTTTTATATTGATGATATTCTACTTGCTAGCAGTGATCTTGGCTTACTGAATGAAACTAAGCAGATGCAGATAAAGCAATTTGAGATGAAGGATCTTAGTTAGGCAAGTTTCGTGCTGGGAATTGAAATTTACATGGATATATCTCGTAACTTGCTTGGCTTGTCTTAAAGGGATTATATTAATAAAGTCCTTAAGATATTTGACATGCAAAACTATAAACTCGGTGATGTACCAATTGTCAAGAGTGACAAATTCAATAAAAACCAGTGTCCTAAGAATGAAATTGAAAAAGCATAGATGAAGAACAAACCATTTGATAGTGCATTGGGGAGTTTGATGTATACTCAGGTTTGCACTAGGCCTGACATTGCTTATATAATTGGCGTTTTGGATAGGTACCAGTCTAATCCTGGTAATGCTCGTTGGGTAACCGCTAAGAAAGTGATGAGATACTTGTAAAAACCAAGGAGTATATGCTTATGTATAAAAAAGTTGACAACTTAGAGATAATAGAGTATAGTGACTCAGACCTAGCTAGGTGCCCTGATGATATGAAATCGACTTTTGGCTACATCTTTATATTGGTTAGGAGGTGCGATATCTTGGAAAAGCAAGAAGTAGACTATGGTTGCATCTTCTACTATGCAGCCTGAATTTATTGCTTGTTATGCGACTGCTACTCATGCTGTTTGGTTGAGAAACCTAGTGACCTAACTTCTCATTGTAGATTCCATTGCTAGACCTCTCAGAATCTATTGTGATAATAGTGCAGCAGTATGTTACACTAAAAATAACAAGACTTATAGTGGTTCTAAGCACATGGAATTAAAGTATCTGACTGTCAGAGACCTAGTGAAGAATAAAGAGATAGCCGTCAAGCATATAGTTACATGCTAGCTAATCCCTTAACCAAGGGTCTTCGACCTATAGTGTTCTAGAAGCACGTTGAAAACATGGGGATTTTAAACTCTTTTAATGCGCTTGATTAGTGGGAGTTTTGAAATGTATGTGACCTTTCCTTATCTTGTTAGACCTTTATTGTTAGATACTTGAATGTTTATTTCGCATGGATTATATTATTTTAATGCAATTGATTTAAATTATTCTTTTTTTACTATTTTGTATATATATCAATTGCTATTTTGAAACTCAATGTCCTTTTATATCATCATGTCTCCTGATTGACACCCTGTTAGAGTTAGAGACATGTTGCAAAATTTTGGACTCGATGTTATATTAGATTTTAATGTCTCCTGGTCAACTCCATAGTTGAGTCTGCAGAGACTATTATAGAACTCGGTGTCCTTTTCAATCATCGTACTGGTGGTTAACACCATATTGGAGTTCAAGACATAATAGTTCATAATAAAGTATACAATTTCTCTTGCTTTAAGCCTATTTTAAGAGAAATTGTAAGGATTGACGTTGAAAGTAGCACCTTACATTAATTATTGGATTACCTTTATGTGTTATTTTCATGCTACATTACACACTAATGACTGGTCGATAAGGTTAATGATATATGTAATTATGGATCGATGTTATATCAATAAAGGATGTAACGGGTGCCATAATCAGTGTCATTTGACTTTGATCAGACTTAGCCCTATTAAAATGCTGCATCTCGGATCATATATTTTTTCAAAATGTGGACATATTGCACAAAATTTAGTTTATTAGCCTGAGAGTCATTTTCAAAGGTTTTTTAAAAATAAAATTAAATAATTGATTTTGCCCAACTGGGAGAATGTTAGAATATATTTTATGGGATACAATCAATTGTAGTTTTGGCTTTATCGAGATGCCTATGGTCCACTATTATTGTGATCCCTATTGGATTTAAGCACTTTATACAGTTAGTGTGATTAATGGTGTAGGCCTAACCCTAAGGCCCATAATAGGCAGACCTAGGGTTACTATTTATGGCTAGGTTCTCACTGCACTCCATATATATACACATATATGGTCTCTCTACAGTTTGCCAACTATATTTTTCAATGAGAGCGGAGTTTCTGTGGAAGCCCTAGCCGTCACCAAACGCTTATGCGGTGTTCTCATAATTTGACGATCATATCTTCAACAAGTAAGTATCTTTGTTCCCTATCACGTAATTGACTACTAATTTTCATATCTTACAATACATATATATGTTATGAGAATTGGGAGACAAAAAAATGGTAACATTTTATGTTCACAAATTGATAACAACACATCTTTTCAGTTATAATTACATTAGATAACTTAATCTTAGTATCAACTTATCTTAGTTTAGACAACATTAGATCATATCTTATGATTTAGTTTAGATTGAATCAATTACAAATTGATTCATCTTATTTTAACTAGTGTTATAAATATAGCATACATTACACAACAATTTACTTATTTTTCTACAAAAATCAAAATGTTTCAATGTAATGAAATTTTTGAACTCATCAAATGATCATCTGTTGTCTTTCTCACCACTCATGACATTTCCTTTCGTATCTCTTGTCTTCATACTCCATAACAAAATGTTGTTACTGAATGTAAAATTTGTCACATAACTGAAACAGGAATCATTCATTATTGTTCACAGCTATCTTTTAAAGTGATTCTGGTATGAAGCTTTTTCAACTACTATTTATCTCATCAACCTATCACCATCATCTACATTACATATCG
This sequence comes from Erythroxylum urbanii, assembly GCA_027568935.1. Classification (NCBI taxonomy): domain Eukaryota; kingdom Viridiplantae; phylum Streptophyta; class Magnoliopsida; order Malpighiales; family Erythroxylaceae; genus Erythroxylum; species Erythroxylum urbanii. The sequence goes on from JAOQML010000002.1 coordinate 11,397,911, forward strand.
TATCTCCCCATGAACTGTTGTTCAATTTGTTTCGTAATCTTAATCATCTTCGAGTATTTGGTTGTACATGCTATCATTTCCTTTCTCACACTCGACTTGATAAGCTCACACCAAAATTTATTTCGTATGTATTCCTCCATTACGCTTCCAATTATAATGGAAACAAATGTTTTGATTCATCTACCAATAAAATTTATATTTTCCGACATATTAGATTTCTTAAACATCAGTTTTCTAAATTCCTACCAACCTTCTCTTCCTCCTCTCCCATTCCACTATCCTTACTATTAAAACTTCAACTCTCATCTAGCCCTCCTAAATTGCCTATTTCTTCTCCTACTTCAGTCCTGAATAATTTTGCCTGACCCATATCTTCTGTACCTTCTTCCCTACCTATTCCCCCTATTCCTCCATCATTATCTTTCTCTTCTTATCCAATAGTCACTCATGCTTGGGATCAGACTAGACCTTTAAAATTCTTCCTTGACTATATTACCTACCACACTACTATTCCTCCGTCTCTTAATCCCAAACTTACCTCTTTCACTCAAGCAAACACATTTTTTCATTGGCGACAAGCCATGTTTGATGAGTTCAAAGCTCTCTGTCACAACAATAATTGGTTCCTTATTTCTCCTCCTCGAGGTGCAAATGTTATTAGCTGTAAGTGGGTATTTCATACAAAGATTCATCTTGATGATTCCCTAGATTGCTATAAATCCAACCTGGTGGCCAAAGGCTATCATCAATCACCCAGTGTTGATTACACTGACACATTCAGTCCTGTTATCAAACCAACCACAATTTTTCTTGTTCTTACACTTGCCTTAGCTAAAAACTAGTCCATTCGTCAGCTTGATGTTAACAATGTTTTTCTTCAAAACACCTCACAAGAACCTGTTTTTATACAATAATCACCTGGTTTTGCTTATCCTCATCATCTTCATTATGTGGTCTACTACACAAAGCTCTTTATGGTCTTCATAAAAGATTTATGTCTCTTTTTATTCACTCTACATCAACTTACACCACCTTTCTCCTTGTTTATGTGGATGATATCTTGGTCACTAATTCTTCATAACAATTTATTTAGACCATCATTAATGCTCCTCACTCTGCATTCACCATAAAAGATTTACGCCCTCTTCACTACTTAGCATCTTTTCAGTTCTAACTACATTAGATAACCTTATCTAGTATCAAGTTCTCTTAGTTTAGATAACATCATATCTCTTACCATTTAGTTTAGATTGAATAAATTACAAATTGATTAATCTTATTTCAATTAGTGCTATAAATATAGCATACATTCTAAACAATTTACTTAAGAAAAATAAATACTCTGCTTTCAATTTCTCAGCTTTATTATTTTTTTATCATATCAGAGCCTACTTGAGCTAAGTCTCAATTTTATTTACTTATTTTTCAGCCACCCCATCTCGTAGAGCTTCATGATGTGTTTCATGATAACACCATCACATCTCCACTTCACTAACCATTATGCAAGTTCCTTAAACAATCTTCACAAACACCAACAACACTTGGTTCTTACCAACTTGAAGCATAATATCAATCTGCACTACGTTGAAGCTTGAAGCTACTTCCGATGTTCCGGACCACACGGGCCACTATATGTTTTCCCCAACTTCTCTGAACATACCATCATTGAAAGCCACAGTTTTTAACCCCATCTCATGGACTTTCCAACCACAAAACATACGAAAATGTCCTCCAAACCACATTGATCATTTAATTTTCAACCCACCTCTTTCCATCACTTTCAACCACCTTGCAGATGACTATGAGCTTGCCAATGCTCCAAAACAAAGACCAAAATAAACATATCTCTAGGAAGAAACTTTCATTTTCAAACCTTATAATAGTTTTAGCCTTATAATACTTTTTTTCAACCCTACTACACTACCATACCAGTTGTATACCCTATACTACTATACCAGCCATATACATTATACTACTATACCAACTATATTTACTACATTACCATACCAACCATAAACGCTACATTACTACACCAACCATAAACGCAGTCCTACTACACTACTATACCACCATAACCATAGCTCTACTACATTGTTATCCACAAAACCTCACAATGCAAACTATCAATTACTGCAACTCTTGACAATAACAACTACATTATCTGGCAAAATTGGGTCAAAGTCATATTACTTACCTGTGACTTAATCAGGTATATTAATGGATCCATCACTCCACCGTCCAAGTAAGATGAATCAACCGATGACACTTTGTCTCTTTTAGTAGAATTCATCGAATGGAAAAAAAACAAATAAATTTCACCAAAACATTGGCTTCTACTCCCTTCTTAAAGTTACATCACAAGCTCCATGTTCTTTTGAACGTTAGCTTGCAGGGGATAAAACCACACATCTTTTCAATTCTAACTGCATTAGATAACCTTATCCAAGTATCAACTAATCTTAGTTTAGATAACATCATATCCTATCTAATCATTTAGTTTAGATTGAATCAATTACAAATTCATTCAACTTATCTCAATTAATGTTATAAATAAAGCATATATTGTAGAACAATTTACTTAAGAAAATCAATACAATACCTTCCTTTCAATTTCTCAGCTTTATTATTATTTTCACAAATATACAAAAAGACACAAAATGTTAACACGTGAAAATTCATGACGGCTAAACAAGTTGTTAGCCAATGAATTATTCCACCAATTTGATGTCTTTTGCTTTGTTTTCTAATTTGGTGGGCATAGTTTATTCTAAAGGTGCCATCAAATTAAGAAAATTTGTTCTATTTGAAAAATACGATTAAGTTTACCTCATGAACTGTGAAAAGGAAATGATTCCAATGCATTTCAGGGCCAACCGTGCTAAACAAATATTTTAGAAAAAAGTAAAAAAAAGTAGAAGAGAAAAGAAAAAGGAAGCATGGATGACCAAGAAATTAAAATAACCATGGTAATGTTCATTAACCAAAGTGAGGCTCCCAAGTCCCATCCCATCACATCACCAAGTGTGCATCAAAGCTCCCAAGAATATATGGCAAATAACTATCAACGGACCAAGTGGATTGCCGTCCTAATCACCAAAAATCAATCGCAAATAGTCCACAATCCTCATCGTTTTTTTTCCACGATAATTACCTAAAATTTTCTAATTGCTTTTGATATGACACGTAGGTAACTTGTTTGAGTTAATAGACGGTAGTAAACTGCGGGTCTGTAGAAGGGTTACCGGGGTTTAACCTCACAAAGTATGTACAAATTTCCAATTTGTTATTAAGCTGAAAAGATTCAAGACTCTATAAAGATGTTCATCTTTTCTGCAGTTTTACGTGCTGAGTTATTCTCTGCACGTATAAACATGTATGCATATTGCAGTTCAAATGTTACAAATAGTTGCAACGTACATAATGAATAAAGAGATAACAGAAGGGGCAACCGAAGTATGACATATAAAGCATTTGCTTTAGGCGCATAAAATGGCAAATGGGTATGATATGGCATATAACGCTTGACTACCATAAATAAATAACCAGATTTCACCTACCGTTGACCAACTGTATAAATATGAAGCTCAAGGTTATTGACTTATTGCAATTGCGTAACAGCCTAATTAATAATTTATTTATTTATATACTTCTCCTGTTCACTTATTTATGGAAACTTACAAGGAAATATAACAGACTAAATTAATTAGCTTTTTTTTATCCTTCTTGTGTTTTAAAACTAGAAGGAAGTTGACATGAATTGACATAAAAATGTGGCACCAAGTTGGAAAAACATGTAAAAAGTAGTGCAATTCATGCTTTGTTAGCTACCAAATGAAGTGGAAGAGGTGTGACAGTCTTCTAAGCCCATGTTTTCCTTTTCCTTTTTACATTATTTACCTTACAAATACGAATATGAAAATTTGTTGATGACAAGCCAGTTCTTTGTCGTTTAGGGGAGGCAATGGGTCACCATGCAAAATCGGGAACCCAAGAGCCACACCCCAGATATGTACAACACACAGCATTCTTTACATCTCTCTGGTTTTTGCTGATTCACCCAGTTTCCCAGGCGTCGCTTTCAGAACCTCCCAAGTGTTAAATAGATAAGAAGAGAACCTGTCTGATAGAGTCTAGTGCCAACCAAAGTGTATAATGTGCAAGCAAAAATACTCGTCATTAAATTTATAATCAGACAAGATAAATTATAATACTATAAATTACAAAAAAGAAATAAAAATAGAAGGAAGAATACATGGTGAGTTCCTTAAACCAAACGCATCTATTATTTTGGGTTTAGGTTCGGAGTATAGGTTCGGTGGTAGACTTTTAAGCACAAAGATAAGCATCTCTCTCTCTCAAACCCCATCCACCACCCACCATTTACAAGGTACTAACACACACACCTCTCCTTTTCTCAAGAAAAAGCTTTCCCTTTTCCTTTTTCCCTCCCAGACAGTGCATAGATATGATCATCGCTGATCAAGAAACCACAGTAAGGGAAATCAAACCCAAAAGCAGAAGAATCATGGTTAGTCCTTTGGAGCACTAAAGCTTGAGATAGCTGTATCACACATTCTCCATGCTAGGCTTGTTGGGGAATATATATACAAAGCTATTACTTCTCTGATGTTTTATAGCACTAGTTTTGGTTTTGTTGCTCGCTTATTACAACTATTTGTGTTTTGTCGGACATAATATTGCAGGGAGGTGGAGGTCCAGAAGATGATGATGGTGATGATGATATTAAAGAAGAGATAAAATGGCCAATTTGGCTCCGACCACTCCTCCAAACAAGCTTCTTTGTTCAATGCAAGCTTCATGCTGATGCTCACAAGAGTGAATGCAATATGTACTGCTTGGATTGCATGAATGGAGCTCTGTGTTCCCTTTGTCTCTCATTTCACAAAGACCACAGAGCCATTCAGGTATACACAAAAACTGTGTCAATTTCATTCAGTTATTGAGATTCCCTACTTTGTTCCCTTTGCATAAATCTGTCCAGTTGCAGTTTGTCTCGAATAACCCACATGAAAATTTCATTGGTTTTCACCAATGCCATTTGCCTCTTGGTTGGTTGTTGAATCCTAAAACCAGGAACAAAGGAAAAGTGCAGCAGCCACGGCCCACATGGTTATTACTTGTAATAATAATGATAAAATATACGCACACACACACATCTAAATGATACGATACATGATTTTGGCATTGCATAAACATTTCCTAGTTCCATATTTTTACAAGAATTTATATAATTTGTTGAATTTTATGTTGGTTATTTTTAAAATTTCTATGTTGTATTTAATTTATATCAATTTGGTGGTTATTTAGATAAGGAGGTCGTCATACCATGATGTGATAAGAGTGAATGAGATACAGAAATACTTGGACATAACAGCAATACAGACATACATTATCAACAGCGCAAGAATTGTGTTCTTGAATGAGAGGCCTCAGCCTAGGCCTGGTAAAGGTGTCACCAATACTTGCCAAGTCTGCAGCCGTAGCCTTCTTGATTCCTTCACTTTCTGTTCCCTTGGTTGCAAGGTAATACACGCTATATGTTTCTCTTTTTTTTCTCATTATTTTTAGGAAGAAATAAAGTTTGATTTCCTTTCTTAAATAATTATTTCTTTTTATAATCTTCTCATGTCTCTTAATTTAATCGGTCCTTACCTACACATTCTTGTTTTGATTCAGATATTAAAAGGTCAAATTTTATCTAAAGGAAAAGGAAATAAGATTAATTGCTTCCAATCCCCAACTACTCCCTTCTCTCTACTAAACCACCCCCCACCCACCCCCCAAAAAAAATATATAAATAAAAAACTGAAGAAGAGAAAGAAGTAAAATGTACTTTCATTTTTCCGAAGGCCCTTGAATGATTGCTGTTCTTTTCGTTTTTGGGGGAGTTTTACTTGATTATTGTACATACATGGTATTTTTATATAGTATTTGAAATTGAGAGATTCCCATAATTGTTGTGATTTGCAGATAGTTGGTACATCGAAGAACTTCAGGAAGAAGAAAATGAGAAAGGAAATGGAGGGCTCGTCATCAGACACAGAAGAATCAATGAACAACATAAGACAGGGAAGTAGCAAAAACAGCAAAGTACAAAACTTTACGCCCTCAACACCACCACCAACTGCAGTCAATTACAGAACTGGCAGGAGGAGGAAGGGAGTCCCTCATAGATCCCCAATGGGTGGTTTTATCACACAATACTACTAGCTACTACTCAAAACACAAAAGTTTAGATATGTACGTGTGTTAGCATACAAATGTTTATAACTAGTCAACGCCCGCGCCTTCGTCTGGCAGGAGGCCGGTGTTGGATATCATCTTGTACATAGAACAAAGGAAATAAGGAGCATAACATACATGGAGACGCAGGTGGGAAATTGGTAGGGGTGTAGACATGTAGGGAGTTTGTTTCAGCTTTTCACGTAATGTATACATATAACTTTTCAACGTGTATATATCTTACTAGCTTGTAGGGGAAAAAGGAGCCGGTAATAATGTACTGTAAGATTGTGATCGGTATTCATATGAATCATTATATTTGGTTTGTATTATTAAAATTTGTCTATTGTGATGGTTTGCCGGTTCTTGGGAGTTTCATGATGTTATCACAGCCATGAATATTGCCGAGAAAATAAGAGAGAAGAATAACTTGAATGTTGAGAGTGGAATTTCTTGTTTTAATGTATTTGTGTACAAACTCCCCACGAGCCATGTAATAAAACAAGAACTGTGTGAATGATATGATCGTGATCACGAACACCGATTGAGTTAAACAAGTGCAGGTATCAACGTGGGGGCCCCGTGCAACGGAGTAAAGTGAGATGAGAGAGTCACGGAAGTGAGCGAGTCCCTGGAACTTCATTTCGTATTTACACGTGGTTTTGTCCTTTCTACCGGTAATACCGGTAAAGAAGTTTTTTTTTCCATTGGAAAATTATTAGGAAAGTGACGCCGCCCTTTCAAGTTGGCCCAAGATTGCCGTCACTTTCTCCTCCTTCCTATTTATATATATAGTACATACCCGATGAATGCCACGTGTTCCATTAACACCAATAATTGTACCTGTATTAGTTCTTGGCCGTCCATTTTCATCAGCTATCTTTTGCGTTGTACTTTGTTGAAAAAACGTTGCAAAAGGAGCACTAGATCAGTGGGGCTTAGTGGGGGGTAAGAGTAAACTTTTGTTTAATCAAAATGTATGCTGTTATTAGTTTAATAATTATCTCTCGATGGCCGTCTTTTGGTGGGTTGTGGGGTTGTTGACGGCTAAATAGCCATGCATATGAACGTTTTTAGTCTACTGTCCTCGTCAAAGTTGAGATGTGAACTTTCCGTATACATTCAATTAATGTTTTGGTAGAATATTATAGGTTTTTAATAAAAAATAATTATAGAGAAAATATACATGTATGAATGAGTATTTAAACTAAGAAATGGATAAGCAGCATAACTGGGTAATGTAAATCTGGCGACCAAATTAATTCGCTATCACTCTCCACAAGCAATTGGCAACGTCATTATACAAAGCTTGTTACGTAGAAACTTGAATCGCGTTGTGGATAGAAATTTGGAGAAAAAGTCACCTATTTGGTTGGTCCAATAGATGAACTAAACCTTAAGATTGTCTAAAGCAATAACAAAGTGATAATCTAGTTGTTGAATGCGTTTTGTACATACATGAAGCAGCACAGGATTGGATGAGAGAAAGATGGCGCCAATATTCACACTAATGAATAGTCTTTGTTGGACATAAATAATCAAGATACACGAGCAAATCGTTGATCCATATTAGTAATGACTTTATATTCACTCACAGTTGAAAAATGTATTCTTGTAGGCTGTTTCTTTAACATTCATGATACCAAGGAATTAATTAAATAAATCTTACAAACATTCATAGACCATCGATCATCCACATATCCACCTCAAAATCTATCACTAAAGTAATGAAATTGTAGTTTTGAAATTTTTTTCCCAAAAAAAAGTCATGACGCAGCTTTGGCTTTTAAATACCGCAGTAGTCTTTTAATTCTTTTCCAATGCTCACCATTTGGACTATGTATAAAACTTTTTGACTAAGAATGCTATGTCTGGCCTTTTTATTGTCAAGTATTGAAGTGCTCCCACAATTTTGTCTATACCAATCGTCATTTGACTGAGTGGAACCTGATGATGACTTAGAATTGGAAAAAGTGCCACAGATGTAAAGGAATCCTTTTCTAGGGTCATACTATGAAAAAAATACCTCTCGATAGTTTTTTTTGAGAGAAAATTCTGATTCATACACGAAAAGTGTACAAAAGACAAAGAATATATTATAAAGCAAATAACCTACTAACAAACCTTACTCTACTACTATCAAACCCTACTTTGTGGGTATTCGACCCACAAAGTGCAAACTAAATACAAGTCTGAATACCTTCCCCCCTCGGCGCATGGACATTGTAGATGCCCAACTTGGTTCGAAGAAGTTTAAACTACGAGCGACCAAGAGACTTAGTGAATAAGTCTGCATGTTGGACCTCAATCCGGATATGGCTGGTGTAGATCGCGCCTACCTGAACGTGCTCTCGGACAAAGTGGCAGTCAATTTCAATGTGTTTCATGGGCTCATGAAACATCGGATTAGCTGCAATATAAATGGTCAATAAACTATCACAAGATAAAACCATCGGGCTTGGATGATCAACTCCTAAACATGTCAATAAAGCTTTGAGCCGTAGGAGCTCACTCGTAATAACAGTCATAATTTGATACTCAGCCTCAACCAAAAAACACGAAATGGTGAACTACTTCTTGGTCTTCTAAGAGATCAAGGACTGACCAAGTGTGACGAAATAACTCGTGATAGATTGTTGCGTGATAGGGCAACTTGCCCAATAAGAATCACAAAAGCTCAGAGTTGCATATCACAATCAGCGCGAAGTAGTATCCTCTGACTGGGATTACCCTTAGGCCCCGTTTGGTTGGCGAGAAAGTAAAGTGAATTTAGAATTTGATTTTTGGGAAAATAAATCTATGGAAAGTAAAGATATTTACATGTTTGGATACCTATAAGAATTCTAATAGAAAAGTTGGGTGAATTCTTATTATAGTATTTGATATGCATCAGTATTTCATAGAATGTAATGTAATTTTAACTTGTATTTCCATTTATATCCCTATCAAATAAAAATTGAAATCGTTAAATAATGTTAATTTATAATACAAGTTATATTATTAA
>JAOQML010000002.1:11420788-11435112 GCA_027568935.1 Erythroxylum urbanii
GAAATGAAAGAGGGATATAACCTTGACATATGACATATGATAAAAAAACTCGGTGTGAGATACAGAGAGAGAGAAAAGAGAGAGAAATGAGATATGAGAAATGAGAGAGAGGGAAACGAAGAAAGCTAAATACACAACCAGAGAAAAGAAGAAGAAAAAGAGAAATGAAAAGGAAAAAAAACATGACATATACAGAAATGAAAAGAAAAAAAAACATATGACATATAGACAGGGTGGTAATGACCATCAGATTAAACGGACGAAGGAGATGAAGTCCGTGATCGTCGATCCTCTTCGTCCTTAGTATATACATATAATAACTGGACTCATTAAAGGTATTTGAATATTAGCGCTGCTACGTACAAATATATTTGTAATCATTAATGGGATTACTTTATTTTAAAACTAAATATTTAATACAATTTCTATTTTGACATAATATCAAATGGTTTTATTGAAATTTTTTTTATTTTTAAGTCCTCTTATCAAGAGTTAACTAAAAAAGCTTATATGGATGGTATGTAAAAATTGAAAATTGGAAAACACGCTTCCCCTGAAAATTTAAAATAATAAGATAACAAATTTAAAGTTTAGAGTGTTAAACTTAATCAAAATTAACATTTTTTTAAAAAATAAAACTAAAGTTCGATCTATCAGCTCCAAGTCTTAAGTATCATTTTGTTTTTTTATTCTCAAATTTTTTGTTAAAGCCCTTTGGGTTAAGAGTCCGAGAAGTGTGAAATTAGGCCTGAAGGCCCATTGACTCTCAACTATTTCGCGCAGAAAAAGACGAAGCCATGGCTGTCGAATGCTGCCAGAAAATGGACAAACATAAGGAGAACGAGATTAGGGAGAAAGTATGCCGGAGGTGTCAGCAAACCTACAGTCCATTCTCCAATACCTCCTCGGCTTGTCGCTACCATCCTTCTTTCTTTGTCTGTCGTCGTCACGATGACCAAAAGAGGTATTCCACCTGTCTCTCTCTCTGGTTTGATTGAACTTTAAGCATTGCTTCTGTATACCCTTTTCATTATTTTGGGCAAGTTTTAGTTTAGGCTAGAGTCTTGTTTTCCTAACAATGGTTTGTCGATAGAATAGTGTTTGATTCTGGTGGTTTGTATAACAAACGGTGTCTGATTAAGCGTGAAACATGTTTATTGATTAGGTCTTTGAGTTTGCGATCGTACAGAAATTTCGGGATCTGCCTTTTGGATTTTAGTCTAATAGGAGTGATGGAAGTTTGTAGTCTTTGAGGATCGGTATCTATACCCATTATGATTTTCATTTTGGTTACTCACTAGTGCAGAATTTACTTATCTTCACCCATCTCAGTCTGCTGTATATATTAATATATCATGTCATAATTTCTATTTATGTTAATTTCCTAGTGCGGTTTGATTATGAAGTAGGTGTATTGGAAGCAAAATGAAGATTATTGTTTAACCATTTGCGTGTTGGTGAGTGGTCCATCCTCTTGCTAATTAAATTAAACAGGGACCTTATCAGAAACTACTTATTTTTCTTTTGGTAAGATCTTATTCATTGATGACCATGATCATTGGTATTTGGAGGTGGACTTAGGTTGCAAATAATTTGAAAATCTGAGTTTGGACATTGTGATTGAGAAAGTCAAACATTTATGGGTCTAAGTGGGGTTTGCTAGAAGGAGCATGGGATTTCAAAACTATGGCGGATTGCTGGCGTGAACTGCAGGCGTAATGCTTCTGGTATCTCTGGTAGCAGAAGAAAGAGAAGAAAGGCTAGGATGAGAGAGTGAACGGTTCTAAAATGCAAAAGTTACAAAAATGACTGCTATTCATTACACCTTAAATGTTAAGAGGAAGAAGAAGAAATATACAGTTCAAGATGCAAGGTTCATGTGCACTTTTTAAATATAAAGGTTACAAGTAAAAACTACTAGATTACTGTAGATAAGGAGGTAATGAAGTTCTGGTTCCTTTTGATTGCATCTCACATGTGGCCTCGATGAAAGGACAAGTCATAGTTATGCTCATGAAAAGGTGGTGTTGCTGGAGGAGTGAAATCGGCAAGAGCTAGAACATCTAAGTGACAAAAGGGAAAGGGTGCAAGCCAGGTGATTTGTTTGCCTGAAAGGTCGCACATTGCTGATATTATTGGAAGCAAGTTAGTCCAAACTCTTGCTTAAGCGTGCCTAGGTGCTTAGGCGAAGCAACAAGGATAGTGCCTCGCAAATTGTAAGGCGCGGCACCTTCACCCAGGGGCCTAGCTGCTCACCTAGGCATGCATTGTGGCACCTCAACTCTGGAAAAGGCTTCCAATCCAGCACCTGATTGAGCTGAGACATTTCATAAACAAAATTTTGTTCCTCATTTTATTTTACTCAACATACATAATAACTTTATAAACACAACTTTGGTCCTCACTTTCTTTGCCAGGAATAAGCAGCTGAGAATGCTCCCTCATTTCCCCAACTTATACAAGTACTGTTGTAGCACTAATTATCATACCTTACCTACACAGCTGTGCTCTCTCTCTTGCAATTTTGTGAGCTTTGCTGCTGAGAACAATATCTCATTTCCTTGATTCCGACAGTCACCCTGTTGTGAGCTACAGTACCTGGTGCCATCGTCCATATTGGGTGTGATTCCTTGGAATAATATCCTGATCCCTGAGTTAATTAAAGTCTAGTCTGATGTTAAGTTTATATATGTTCCATTCCATATATTCAAAATGTTCAGTGGATTGTTATATAAGAGGCTTATTCATCAGAATAGTTCAATTATGTCATGATATTTAAGATGTCTATGATACTGCAAGAACTTTCAACTTGACTTGTCAATTATACTTGCGAGTGAGTCTCGAAGTTGGAGCAAAAGTTGCTTATAATCAGTTTTACACAACAGAGATGAACTTTGATCCTCTTAGTTGTCGAGCATATCAGTTATACGGTCAAAACACTTGAATGATGATTTTAGATTTCCTCTTTTGCTATGTTGCATCAAATGCCATCGGAGGAGAGAGTTGGCGTGGCTATACTTTTCAGAGTAAACTCAAGGAAAGCAAGAAGCATGGATTAATTCCTGAGAATTTCACTTCTACGATTTTATCTTTCAAGAGCAAAATCTTCAACTACGATATCTGAATCTGATTTGACACTTTTTGCTTATGCATGCATGTGATAGAGATGAGTTTGCACGCCTACACCTGCTTGCATAGGTTTTTGTGTATGAATATTGTGCATCAGTAGTCATATATGTATCTATAATGCAGAGATTGATCTAGTGTTTTGCAGCGAAATTCACTGCTCTGATATATATTGGGACGTCAGATATTGGAGATTCAAACGATCAGCAGAATGCATAAAATGAAGTCAAAATTGTGTTTAGAGATAAGAGATCTTTTAGTTAGATGCTTTTTCATAGATTCTATAAAAACAAATTATAAAACAGAATGTATTCATACGGTTACTGATAATGCTGGTGTCTTTTTCTGATGGAAGACTCTTAAGGAAAGATATCAGAGGCAACGGTTTGTTCAATATCTCAAGATTGCTAGTATGCAGCCCGAAGATTAATCAAAACGTCATTTTGGGGATCATATGTACTGTTTCGAAGGAAAATGATCTGCTTACTGAGTAATGCACATTTGAATTAAGGCATATGGTGTCGTCTTGGAGAAGTGAGAGAACACTATCTCACTCTTGCAGATACATGCGCACGATCTTAAAAACATCCACTTTTGTTTAGATGATTTGCCATGTTTCTTAGAGATTCACTGTTAGTTAATAACTTTTCTGCCCTATTTTTGTTCATTCAATTTATGTTTGGATTTATTTGTGGAGATTATTTCCTCTTGATTGAAACTTTGAAGGGTGAGTTAGATGCTTTTGACATTTTTGGCTCGTTGAAGGTACTATGAATTAGGGCCTGATGATCCACCATATGCTGCCAAATTTTATGACTGTTGTGGGGCCGAGCAACCTGAGGCACCTGGCTGCACCACTAGCTTTCATGTCTCATATGACGATTGATGTAATCTTTTTCTTTTTGTGGTTTCATTGGATCCAACTTGTAAGTATATTTATAGTTTCTTTCAGTTATGCATCGCTAGTCGTAACTATCAACTGGGAGTTTGTATTATTTTGTCTTGGGAAGTTTGGTTATTTAATATACAAGATTCTTGAAATTAATGGATCTATCCTCTGCCCACTACTCTGGTTTTTGGTATTTTATGCATTCTGTCAAGTTTGGCACTTTGTTAGCTTAACAGTTTGCAATGGGTTATAGATACAAATAGTGGTGTGTGAAAGTAAGAATGAAAATGCGGTGCAATTCTTTTAGAATATGTTATTGAGATGATTTGATGCGGGTCTAAATTGCTGGTTTCTATTTGCTTTATCTTTAACTCAAAAGGACAACTATTCAATGCTCCATTTAACCCCGCAGGCTTTGGAAAAGGCATCATTCCCTTTCCACTGATTAAGCTGAGCTACTCAAGGGATGAAGATAATTGTCAAGATTTATTTCGTGGAAGTTGGTTATATTTTTATTTGTTAATAGCAATGAAGCATAAGCAGTGACAGTACACGTCTTTGTTTGAACTCATCTATATTATGATCCCTACTCATTTTCAGCCAATTTCGATCACACTCCATGTGCCTGACAGTTGTTTGGATTTTAGTGCGTGGGATCTCACCAATCTTTTTCTTTTTTTTTTCCTTCCCCACTTTTGGCATAGTAGGAAATTTCTAGTCTACTTATTACTCTTAATTATACTTGTCTAAGCTCGTACCAAATTCCATGTGTATATATGCCTCATGCAATAATTGCATAATGTTGTTGAAGTTGACTCATTTCCATTTATCATACAAGAAATATAGAAATTGTACGTTAAGAAAAAGTGAAATAGTCAGTTGTAACTTACCGAGGCTTCAATTTTGTGCATTTTTTAATATTGTATATGTCAATCTCCGATCCATTAGAGAACGAGCATTTTTTTAAAATGTTTTGATATTTTAAATTCTAAATATTGCACTAAAAGAGCTAAAAGTATTGGTAAATAAAGTATGGAGTAAAAATATAAAGTTTTCTTATAGATTTACTCAATTCTAAAAAACAATTTTTATTATTTAAATTAATTAAAAATATTTTTTAAAATAAAGGAAATGGAAGTGACGTCTTATCCTTAATTAATTACATGGATGCAACCTTTCAATTGCCAAAAAAAAAAAGTATTTGGATACATCAACCCCAATTGGAATATAACCTAGAAAGCATTACCATTGACGCATGAGTTTAGGAAAGTGAAACCCCAACAAATTAGGAGAGGCTCAAGTAAACTGTTGTGAGTGCAATGATGTTATTTGTGTATGTGCGTGAAGTTGTTGGACCAACTACTGCTTTGTTAAGCTGAAATCATTGGGACGATTTAAGAGATTGCTTCAACTTTGTCTATCATTCCATACAATTCTTACAAACATGTCTATCATCTAATTCACCCGCAATGATGTTTGCTCGGCTTCAACATTGGCCAGCTGATTCAGGTAGTCCTGATGTTGGAATCTTAACCATCCCCTGTCTAGTTTTTGTTGACGATCAGATTGAAAGACTCTACTTAATGCTATGATTGCTACCAAAGTCCTAACTGCATTTCGGCGTTGAGATTAATGTAATTTTTAAGACGTCCTTGTGTTTTCTGATAGATTGGTGCTTTGTTATAACAAAGTACGTTATATTTATTTTTCTTGCAAGATCATGATTAGATTAACTACTAACAATCAATTTCATTGACAATAATAAACAATTAGTTTAAAGCAATATTTGTATAATTTAATCAAAACACATGCTGAAAATATCACTAGTAAATTCAATAAAACAATTTAACACAACTTTTTACTTAAAAGAAAGTTTTACCGGCGATACACAATTGTAATTTTCTCTTGTATTTACAAGTCAAGTAGATCTTCGCAAAAATCTCCAATTTAAACCAAAATGAATCTTGAAAACATTTTTAAAAAAAATCTTTATAAATGTGAACATTACGATGGTGGTCCCATGAACGGATAAGGTTGATAATTCTTCATACCTCCGGTAAACCCATTTCTTCCTCAATCAAGTAACAAGTACCTTGTATATATCTGGTAGAAAAGCACAACCAGTAATAACTAATAACAATATTAGTTAGTCAATACAACAATGTGTTGGAGACTAAGAGGTCCATTGTGCATTCAAGCACAACGTAGACTCTCAACCAGTTGACGTTAATGAGGCATATGAAGGCTAAAAGCGAGCAATTAATGGTAAGTTCCCAGATTAGTTAAAAACAGCTAATAGTAGTATATAAGAGTTTTTTTTACAAGGAAAGTGCAGAACCTGCCTTTTGTTTGAAAAGCATGCAAGAGGTACATCGAGAAGGGGCTAGGGGCTTGGAAATTGGAATCCACTCTTATCGATCGCTACTTATATAGCGTGAGAACCATTTCGTATGAGGTGGTCAGGAGTGAATCAGTATCCTTTCTCAGAAGATGGGGTAGACAGAACCAGTAGTATCATGTCCTCTCCGATGCATATGTATATATATATAATACCTTAAAGACATGTCTTCACTCGTAATTCTATTAAAAATATAATTGTGGGATGAGAGGATCAACTATATTCTGAATTTGTCTCTCATGGAATGGAATGATCCAACCAGTTCATGAGAGCTTTAACATGGAAAAATGATATTTATATTTGTTAAAACAGGTCAGTTTGGTGGATAGGACATGTGTAACGTCATGGCTTCCACATTACATGGTATAATTAAGATGCAAGTTGAAACTGAAAATTTTAATTAGCTTGCACAATGATCCCATTACAGATTTTATCTAATCTCGAATAGTAATTAATTCTTTGATATAATTGTCCAGAGAGATAAAAGTTTTTAATTGAAAATTAAAATTTCTTGTTGGCAGTTGGTAAAAATAAGTATAGATTGCGCCTCTTCTTTTTGGATAACAAATCATGAGGGAGGTAAGGTTGATGCGACCCTTTGCGTTTTGTATCCAAGTTAAGTTTAATAAATTCAAGCCATAATAGATATTTACAAATTTATCCTTTTTGGTACTATTTTGTATTCTATTCTTTATTGAAGAAAAATTAAATTAAACTAAATCAATTTAAATAAATAATCTTAAATTTTTATTAAAAATTAAAAAATTCTTTTTTACTTTTAAAAGAATAATAATTTAACAGTTATATATAAAAAGAGGCAAGCAAAGCAATTTAACCATATTTCTGTAATGTTTTAAAAATAGTATAACATAAAATTTAACAATTAAGTGAATAATCTAAATAGATTCCTAAAATTTAGATAGTATTGTATTGTTGACAAAAAAGTGATTTACTTACAAATTAAAAAAATCAAGATAAAGTGAATTCAATGATACAGTAGAATGATTTGAGATGTGTATGTCATCCCTAATGGTTTTCAGTAACATTTCAACCTTGGTATCCCAATTGCCAACACGGGCCATGGCATGGCATTGCTTTTGACTGATAAAGAAAACATCCCAAATTTTATATTTTCCTGTAAAATAATTGATAAAATTTCAGAGAATTGGCAATCTTTTACTTCTATCAGTCAATAAAAAGATACCAAAATGAAAAAAAACACCATTTCAAAAAGGGGTAGATATATTACAGTGCCATGTCTCTGCATTCTGCAACCGGGTGTCTATTTTCCTGAAAAGCTGAGTGGTCAACTACGCCTGGTAGATAGAATCCTCTGAAAAGTCGCCACAAATTCTTTAACAAAAACCAAAAAATGAAAAAAGAAAAGATAAAAGTACACCAACACTTGCCAAGCTTGCTCATGCTCATGGGCAGTTCTGTACTTTAACACCACGATGCTGAAGAAGAAAGATTGTTACTTTTTATATCTTACCAGAGAAGGACAAGAGAGAGATGGAGACACACAACTCTCTTTTGTGTTTGTGACTTGAGTGTGGCCACTCTGGAGACAGGAACACCAAACCCAAATAATGTGGTTCTGTTTTTTTTCCTTTTTCCTTTGTGTAAATTTTCAATCTTCTTCTTCTCCTCTTCCTGTTGTTGCCTCAACCAGTTGTACTTTTTGCTAGGCTGCAATGTCTCTCTGATCTGACAAGAACACCCCAACTTTACGTTGTCTTGCAATGTCATCAGTTTAGCATTTTAGACGCATTCAACGGTTTGTACGCTTAAGGTCCTTACGTTTTCTAACTTCTCTTTTAGTTCTGCTTCTACATCCTCGTCAATTACTGCAACGGCAAAATGTCTGCCAAAACCAAGTGAGTGTACAGAACTCACACTGTTTGTCTCTTTCCTCTTAATATGCGAATCTGATTGAACTGTTTTTCTTTTTTCTTTTTTGCTTGAACGTTTTCGTGGGTCTTGCAGAATTTCGAGCTTTTATTTAAAGTTTGAATTTTTGTTCTATGTTCTGAGATATGCAAGTTGGATCTGCTCTTTACAAAGGGTTTTTGTTTACTAGGTATTTAATTGTTCGACCACAAACACTTTTATCCCGTTTTCTCCCATCAAACGCCTTCCTTTTCGACTTTGAACTCGAAAAAAGCAATCGTAAACCTGTAAATTTTTTATCACAGAATGGGTTTTAGAGTGATATTCTTTTGACTTTGTGTTCGTTAGTATTTTTGTTTTGATACTTTCTTCTCAATTCGGATCTGAATTTGTAATCATTTTTACTGCAAAATTTCAAAATTTGATATCCACATCTGTATATGTATGGTATTGGAAGAATTTAGGGTAATTTGTGTAGATAGTACTGCTCTAATTTCACAGGGATGGCACATTTGCTGCAGATCCATATTTGTTGATGTCTGTTTAATTTGATGTCATGGGTGATGGCGATATCAAATGCATTCTGTATCTAACATATTACTCTTTCAGTTGCAATATAGTAAAGATATTGTGATAATTGAACAGATCTGGTTTATCTGAGACTCCTAAAGCTTCCCCTGCAAAACCGAAAGTGAGCAAAGTTAGAGTGGCTAAAGCAGAGCCTGATTCACCTTCTCCCTTGCAAAGTTCACGCCTTTCAATAGATCGTTCTCCTCGATCTATTAACTCAAAGCCCACCACTGATCGACGGTCACCAAAGATTGGTACACCCCCAGAAGTAAGTGTATCCCATTGTGAATTAAAATGTCATTGGTTTTCACGTTCAACATTGTGATACCTTTTTAGTGCTGCTTGTGGCTATGAATTTGAAAGTTCACATGAGTTTGGATAGTGGAAAGAACAAGTCACTAGGATTCTTATGTTGCACATGGATGAATGATTCATTGCTTGGTGCAATAATAGACTCATTAGCTCACAACTTGATCTTGAGCTGTCAGTTCTTGTAGAAATGCATAAGCTAGGACTCTCTGAAGCTATATTTGAGAAACTGTTCCCAGTGGAATCATAACTGTGTAGTGATCTTCATTACTGTGAATTAGTTTGGTGTAACTGTCCAAATTCTGCTTCGCGAAACATGTCTTCACCGTTGAATATAGCTAATTAATTTCTTGAAGATAGTGCATTTGTTTTTTTTTACAATATTTCTGGATACTTAAACGTGAGTTTATTTTCCAAGTTTTCTATACTGAAATAGGTAAATTTGAATCTTATATCTCTTCTGATACTTATTGATCAATTTGGTTCTCAGAAACCACAGACACGTGTGACAAAGGGGGCAGAATTACAAGCGCAATTGAATGCTGCCCAGGAAGATTTAAAGAAAGCAAAGGAGCAAATATCATTGATTGAGAAAGAGAAGGCACAAACAATTGATGAATTGAAACAAGCACAAAAGGCAGCTGAGGAGGCAAATGAGAAGCTTCAAGAAGCTTTGGTGGCTCAAAAGCGAGCTGAGGAGGATTCTGAGATTGAGAAATTCCGAGCTGTTGAGTTGGAACAGGCTGGAATTGAGGCTGCCCAGAAGAAGGAAGAGGAATGGCAGAAAGAGCTTGAAGCAGTCAGAAACCAACATGCTCTGGATGTGGCTGCCCTTCTCTCTGCTACTCAAGAGCTTCAAAGGGTAAAGCAAGAATTGTCCAAGATTACAGATGCAAAAAACCAGGCACTGAGCCATGCTGATGATGCTACTAAGATTGCTGAGATTCATGCAGAGAAGGCAGAGATTCTTACTGCAGAATTGGTGCGTTTGAAAGCTTTACTTGATTCAAAACTGGGAACAGAAGCCAATGAAAGTAATAAGATGATACTGAGTCTGCAGGAAGAGATAGAACTTTTGAGAAAAGAACTTGAAAATGCAAAAGGCTTCGAGGATATGTTGATCAAAAGAGAGACTGCCATAGAACAGCTCAATGTTGAACTAGAAGCCGCCAAGATGGCAGAATCTTATGCACGCAGCATAGTAGAGGAGTTAAAAAGCAGAATCGAAGAATTAGAGATAGAAGTTGAGGAGGCTAATAAGTTGGAAAGATCAGCATCAGAATCATTGGGTTCAGTCATGAAGCAGCTGGAGGGAAGCAACGATACCTTGCATAATGCTGAAACTGAAATTTCTACCCTTAAGGAAAAGGTGGCACTACTGGAAATGACAATTGGAAGGCAGAAAAGCGATCTTGAGGAAGCTGAATGTCATCTTGGAGTGGCAAAAGAAGAAACATCTGAAATGTTGAAAAAGGTCGAGTCTCTAACATCGGAATTAGAAACTGTCAAGGAGGAGAAAGCCCAGGCTTTGAATAATGAGAAGCTCGCAGCTTCTAGTGTTCAAAGCTTACTAGAAGAGAAAAACAAACTGATTAATGAGTTGGAGAATGTCAGAGAAGAGGAGGAAAAGAGCAAGAAGGCAATGGAAAGTTTAGCTTCAGCCTTACATGAAGTGTCTGCAGAAGCTAGAGAAGCAAAAGAGAGGCTTTTATCTAATGAAGTGGAGCATGAAAGTTATGAATCCCAGATAGAAGATCTAGGGTTGGTCCTCAAGGCAACAAATGAGAGGTATGAAACAATGCTAGATGATGCAAACCATGAGATTGATAGTCTTAGGAAAACTGTTGAAGAATCCGAAAACGAATTGCAGAACTCAAAGATTGTGTGGGAACAAAGAGAGGGAGATCTAGTGAAACGTGTGAAGAATTCAGAAGAAGACAATTTGAATTTGGAAAAGGAAATAGATAGGTTGGTGAATTTGCTCAAGCAAACTGAGGAAGAGGCTTGTGCTACAAGGGAGGAACAGGCTAACTTGAAGGATGGTCTAAAAGAAGTTGAAGCTGAAGTGATTTCTTTGCAGGAAACTCTCGGCGAAGCAAAGGTTGAGAACATGAAGCTGAAAGAAAGTTTACTGGACAAAGAAAATGAGTTGCAGAATCTTATCCAAGTAAACGAGGAGTTACAAACTAGAGAAGCTGATTCATGTAAGAAAGTTGAGGAGCTATCTAAGTTGCTTGAAGAACATGTGACCAAAACTAAACCTGAGGAGAATGGTGAGCTGACAGACAGTGAAAAGGAGTATGATTTGTTGCCGAAGGTGGTTGAATTCTCTGAAGAAAATGGGCATGTCAAAGAAGAGAAGCCTAAAGTGGAGCTTCCACTTCCACCCAAGCAATGTGAGGAGCCTAAACAAGAGGATCTACAGGAGATGAACAACGGTTTAAACAATGAAGATGGTCAATTAAATGCATCTAAAATGGAAAACACCAATGGAAAATTAGAAGAAGACGAGAGTAAAGAAAAAGATGACTCAGTTGAAGTAGAATTTAAGATGTGGGAGAGCTGCAAGATTGAGAAGAAAGAGTTCTATCCAGAAGGAGAAGCAGAACAGGAATCCTTTGAAGAAGAAGTAGGGTCCAAGGCCGAAGGTGGTGAGAGCTTTGACGAGATAAATGGCTTGTCATCAGCAGATAATCAAGATGATGGAGGAAGCTCACCTTCCAAGCAGCAACAACTAAAGAAGAAGAAGCATTTGTTCCGCAAGTTTGGAAGCTTGCTAAAGAAGAAGGGTACTGGAAACCATAAGTAGGAGAAAGGTTGGTTATGTTATGACCTGAATTATGCCGGATTCACGAGTAGATAAGATACATTGGATGTTATTCTGGACCTGAGTGTTTGTGCTGCTGTTTCTGCTTCAGTTTCAGCATAGGTTAAAAAATGAAGAGCCTTGTATTATCTTTAGCGTTTGTTTTCTTTTGTTGTGATTATTCTGTCGTGGAGCATTTTGTATGCGAGGTTGATTTCTTGTTTCTATTTTTCCTTTTGGGCCCCTGCACTTTGCCTTGGCAAAAATTTCAGGAAAAGGGGTCGGTAACTTCAGAATTGTAATTTGTCTTCAATACTAAAAAATGCTTTTAAAGAGAAAGAGTTAATTAACTGTTTCCCAATTGTTTATTAATTTCATGGCAAAAAGTTCAAGTTGAACTATAACATTTAAAACAAATTCTAATATTTTGAAAACATTTAATTTGAACTTTTACTTAATCTTCTCGTGAAAAGATATGTTCAAAATATAACTCCAATGCTTTTTATTCTTTACTTTTAGTTTTCTTTATCAACTATGCATCACAAAGGGTTCACAAATATAGTCCCTCTAGCCTCTTACCTAGATAATAAAATTTGGATGGTCTAGTTTCTCTTTTGTTCAATTCCCTAATCCTTATTATGTTCCATTGTCTCTTTGCTTTGCTTGTTCCTCTTTTATTCCTCTTTTATGTGGCTTTGTCGCTTCTGATTGCAAATTGTCTTGTTTACTTCGATATTCAGATGTTGTAGCTAATACAATTCATGTTTATTTTGCAGACTCGTTACTATTCGTCTTTTGAAGTTCTTGGATATTTGTATCCTTTCATCTCAATTATCTGTTCTACTCTTTTAGATTATGATTAGGTGTTGATTTTGTATCTTACTTTTGGCTAATTTGCATGAACTTATATGATAGAAAATAACTTCTCTATTAATTAAGAGTAAAATTACGTACTTTTAAATCTCTCTAAATCTTATGTCTCAAGCAGAATTATTATTGTTGATCCAGAGCTGCATTGACAGCTATAACAAAGTCAATTAGCTTCCATGCTTATATTATCAACGACTTAATAGATAGTATCATCAAAATATGTTGTCTTCGTAGAACTAACCTGACAAAATGGTGCGTAATTTTAGATATTATTTGGCCATATTATATTAATACCATACCTTTTGGCATGGTGAAATTCCAAATGGATGAATTTATGATACGAACATACTTTAATTTTGGCCCAATCTGCAATATATTCAACATAGCAATCTACGTATTTCACTTTGTATTGGTGCTTAATTCTAATGAGTTATCTATCTTTTGCCGCACTATATTAAGGGTCAGTCTCCTTTGTAGAAATTGATTTGGTCAATACAAAATAAATTATCACAATTACACTTTATTTTAGCTAAATTAGGATTTAGTCAACATATATTTTGCTAGCAGTCTTTGTATTTTAGGCATCACAATAATTAGTAATCATATAAAATTCCAAGGGAATGGAACTTATATCCACAAGGGAGGAAGGCTTTTTGGATGTTAGAAAACCTGAACCCTTTCCAGATACATTACAGCTATCAACATGTACATATTCTAAGTTGTTTATGAGCTAATTGGAAGTACATATTTTTTAGCTATTTACAAGCTATACGTCGATTTCATTGACTACCACAACACAAACTTTTATAACATGTTTTTTTTTTAGTCAGTTATTTGATTATCTGGTTGTATTAACATTGTTTCAAGTGCACTGATCCAGATGCAGTCATTAGAATCTAAAATTTGATTAATAACATTATCCTTGGAGTCATTTTTCTTGTTGTGTCTATTGTGATATATCATTTGTTGTATGTTTTAGATCACATTTCCTTACTCTGACCTGGCTTAACGATGAAATTTATAGTTTTGCAGATGGATTTTTTAAGATATTGTAGTTTTAATTATAATAATGTTAATAAAATTGTTTACTTTTCTGGTTGAATGATTCTTTAAGGACATCATTGAGCAATAATAATTCGGACAAAAGATTTTTAAGATGTCCCCAATTGTCTAGTTGGTAATTATGAATTTTTCCAATGATAGAACAAGCAATTTCCTAACAGCCTGTTTGGTTTAAGGAATAGAATAGTTATTCTTAGAATAAAAAAAATGAAGAATAGAATAGAATAGAATGAATATTACTTTGTTTAGTCAAGGAATGAAATAAATAAATAATTTCTATGCCAATGTTTGGTTTGAAAATATAAACTTAGAATGACAAAAAAATAACTAACAAAAAGACCAAAATATCCTTATCATTTATTATTATTATTATTATTATTATTATTATTAATTTTCTTATTGTT
>JAOQML010000002.1:11435212-11448605 GCA_027568935.1 Erythroxylum urbanii
GACTTGATGAGAGAGCCACCATACAGAACAACAGTGAAAGACCCTTTCTCTTTCACAAACTTACTAGACAAATCGGCAATGTATCCAGCCAACAACAGAGCGAGATCTTCCTCCGATTCAAACACCTCCACCTTCTTCTCTGCCGTCGACAACCCAGCCATCGATGACGAGTTCCCCTTCCTTCCATGCTCAAACCGCTTCATATTTATCTTTCCGGAGGCGATATGGTAACTAGGTCAGGATAAAGGTAGCATCGTACGATTTACCAAACTTTGGAGAAATCGACGAAGAAAATTGTTACCGTTATTTGTGTGTGTGAGAAGAGCTAAAATCTTTTCCTATGGAGTTGGTTAGAGATGGGGAAGACAAGATCTCATGACGGTAGATGGGGAAGACGAGATCAGATGATGGTGGAGTAGGCGGTGGAGACTGGAGACGAAGAGAGCCTAGAAGATTCGTTTAAATGAAAGAGAAGCAGCCTCAGCTTAATATCTGCTGCGTTCAAAATCGGTTGAACCGGTTTGATTAAAACCGGCCGGTTCTCCAACAAACCGGCCGGTTTCAATTTTGAAAGGTTTTTATAAAAACCGAACCGGACCACCGGCCAGTTCAGATGTTTTCCGGTCGGACAGGCCGGTCCGGTCCGGTTTTTGAAACATTGATAACATGATCTTTCAATGCTATAATCTGTCAAGGGTCTAAGCTCAAGAACATCATCATGGCTTTTGCATGAATTTAGAATCTCAATCTCTCCTCTCTTACATACTTGAATTTTATCCAGAGATACTAGATGTGGTTTACATACTTGAATTTCCATTACAAGCTACAAATCCCAAAAAAAAAGAAATGGTTGAGAACAAGTCAAGGCAAAATATGATCAACTAGACCTTGGCACATATCAATTCAAGAAGTCATTGCCTTCTATGGCTGTTTGAGAAATTTGCTTCTAGACTTCATAAGAAGAATGACAATTACCCAGATAGCAGGAATGTTTCACTCCACTTATTGGTTTTTATGCAAAACCATGTACAAAAAGGTTCCCCAATTAAGAATTTGAAAAATAAATGATAATTCAGATTGATTCAGTAGTAGCAGCTCGCAAAGCATAATATTCATTGATGTTAACATGCATAGTCTATGAAATAACAATGATATGTGACTTTAGGTAGCACATAAAGTTATGCACTATAATAATTTCAAAACTTGAACAAATTAAAGCACATCAAAACATTCCAGCACAAATCTTCCAATGCACTACTGGTGTTGCTAAAAATTTCTCCCTAGTCCAATATTCCTCACTCCCCCCTCAAAAAAATATATTCCAGAAGCTTTTAGAAGTCAAGAAGCTACCAAGTTGCTTATATTAGAACTAGGTTTCTCAGTTTTGTCTCCATTAGAATTGAACTTAGAAGCTATTCATCCTCCACTCAAATGGAACCAACCAAGGGCAGTAAAGGCAAGTCTTGAGCGAAGACTTGGGTGTATGAAGTACACTTTCTTGAAGCCTGTCCTTGTATCTATTGGGTACTTCCTCATAAATCCACCTCAGGTTAGTCATGCAGGGGATTTTTTTCTCCTTTTGCACAGTGCTATGCATGTAAACAATACAGAATGGTCCTTCAGGTAATTCACTGCATGCGGAGAATCCAACCACTCCCTAATTACCACTTGGGCATTGTAAATGTAAAGATTTAAATGCAAACACATTAAAGAAAAAAACAACAATTGTCAAACAAAAGAACTAGAGGGAGATGCATGTTAACGGGGGAATCCGTAGCCTCGGCGAACAAATTCTTTGGAAAGAATAAATTTTGTGAAATTAAGATAAAATGTATGAATACATAAAGACTTCCCCAACCCATATTTCAAAACATACTCTTATTTGATTACCAGTTAGAAATTCAAACATTCAACAATCTGAACTAGCTTTGTGCACCCATAAAATTCTTACAGTAAGCAACCCCATTCTCCCCAGCTTGTCCACTTGTCTTGCTTCTCCTCTTGTTATACGGGAAAACAAGATATGTTGCAGCTGTCGACTAACCCAGCATAAAAAAGTTAATGTTAAAATGGACTGATAAAAAGTAAGCACAAAATAATCGAAACACTTATTAGCATCAGATACATTTATGTTGGAGTTGAAATCTTCATCTCTTTCATACGATTTTTCTGGCAATCAAACCAACACGTAATGGATGTCAACTTCTAGTCCCTATTAAACTTGAAGAGCAAGGGCATTGATCCTTAACAACAAAACAAACAAAAACCTTAAACCCAGCAATGTAAGCACAGATAAGGACATCATGCAGTTAGAAAGCAACCGAAACTTACGCTGGTCTCAGAAAATAAAGGTACTTTGAGTGTCTCAGTTGAGCCATCGCCCATGTCAAGTTCCAATTTTGCAGGAAGAAATAAGCTTTAAGCTAAGGAAAGAAACACAGAAATAAAACAAGAGAGAGAGAAAGGGGATCATATGTAGACTTGGGTGAATTTAAAGAGAGACCCAAGCACTCTAATAGCAGGCGTTTCACGTACTCTCTCCATTTCATCCATTGCATGATCGCACGAATACACCCAATTATTTACCTAATATTTTCTACTGCGATGCCTAATACGCATGATGACATAGATAGGCAGATATATGTAAATTTGTAATTTGAATAAGGAAGTTGTAGATGCAGAGTAATAATAAAGAAAGAAAGAAGTATGATCAGGAGAAGTGAGTAAAGAGAAAATAAACAAAGCACAATTTAGGAAGCAAAAAGATTATTACCGGTTAAATAAAAAATAGAGCCACTGAGCCAGAGATGAAGAGCGTGAATGAGAGACTAGAGCAGAGAGTGGAGAAAAGAGACTATCGCGTGAAGAGCAAGAGAGGGCCACTGAGCCAGAGATGAAGAGCATGAGTGAGACCAAACGAGAGAGAGGTGTGTGCTACGTGAGTGAGAAAGTTTGTAGGGAACAACAGGAGAGGGATAGAAATTGTCCAAAAGAAAGAAAGCTTGTGTTTACCTATTCCGGAGGTGTGTGGAATAGGTAAAGATGGGGGCGTAGCATCTTTAGCTATTCTCCCATCTCCAGGAATTATAATGCTTAGGAATGGTTATTTCGTAGGTTTTATTTTAGTCAAATACAGAATACTTAATAAGTAGGAATAGAGGGGTAATAAAATACCTATTACCTTCAACCAAATACCCTGTGAAAGAATTGTCTATGTTATAAAGTTGAAGAATGATATATACATACTGAAGGATGTGAAACAAAGAGAAATATAGCTAAAGAAAAATAACAAGATGAGAAATTAAAAATTATAAAGCAAGACGTTGAGATGCTGATTAGAGAGAAGAAATAATTGAGATTGAGGTTTTTTAACATAATTTTAGGATTTTATTTCAATTTTCATTACATTGTCCATCCTCTATGTAATATAATTCTAGATTGTTATTCCCAATTATCGATCTCCTCTTAGTTGTAATATCTTATAGTTGTCTTAAAATAAAGCTAAATCATAAGACTTCCTGGTTTAAAAGATAATTTGAAAGATCTTAGACCTATATGTTAATATTTCCTTTTTTAGTCGTACTTATAGAACTTACAATTTGTGAGCCAACATATGAGTGTCTTGTTAATCAACATATATATGAGTTTAATATTGACAATAACCGTAAGAACTTAATTACATGTTAAATTCACATTTATACTTTTGGCGTAAGTACACATTCCTCATTAACTACTATGTTGCTTTAAATGCAAGCTTTTTGAACATAATTTGGGTCAAAAAAGTAGCATATTTCATATAATCATCGTTTTATAAGAAAAAGCAATATGTTCTTATTTGTGATACTTTTCTAACTGTTGGCCCTTTAATTGAAATTATTGAGCACTATAAAATAATATACATAGTGTCAGCAATGATTAGTAGATAAAAAAGATAACTAAAGTAGTAGTTACTAACGTTAACGATTTGTTCATTCAGTCTTGTTATATTAGACTTTTACTATTGTGCTCAGAAGCACCTTATTTCTTATATTTTTGCAGTTGAACCTTTTGTGACTTTTTGCTTACACTTAGTTCTTTATTTGGTTCATTCTCATCTCTTCTTCTTATCTTTTTTTCTCCCTTCCTAGCATCAACCTCTTGATTGGTGGATTTTTTTGCTCATAATCATTCAATGACAAGAAGAACACTCCCTTCGATAGGCTATAAGACTTGATCATGCACTCTTAGAAAAATACTTTTCTTAATCAACCATCGACAAATACATATGATTTTTGTTTAGAGTGATTGATAGCACTAATAACATTATTGCATAGATAACCATCTAGGTCATGTGCTCTACGCCTATAACAATAGTCTCTTCCTAGTTTCAAAATGTGCCTTTAGTTCCCTTTATTGACCATATATGCTCCATCATATTCCACACAATCCTCTATTGCATCGCCTCTTTTTTTTTGGCTTCTTGACAATTGCAGGTGCGGTATCTGATTTCTATGCGAACGAGTCTATGCTCTTTTTAGTATGGCTCTTTATAATCATCGTTCTTATAGTTCCTAAGTACTAATCGTTGATTTGTCCCTTATTTGTAAGACTCATATATTGGAAGTCTAACCAAGGTTATCACTAACGGTTGGAAATTTTGATTCAAATAATTGGTGTGACCTAACCTAAGTCTCCTATGGACATTCAAGCAATATAGAAACGCACCCAAGTCTAATTTTTTCTGATTTCTTTAGTTTCTTATTAAAGTTTTTGACATACGTAGACTGTGCATATACTTATAATTGCATCCTTAAGTCTTTACCACTCTAATATTCATGCTAATTACAGCAAATATGTTTAGTGTATATTCTATGACATGTATTTGGTAGTGTGACCTCGATAACTCTTATGAATTCCTAGATATGCAAGTCAATAAACATAAAACATAAGGTAATATTATATCATATAAAAATAAATAAAAATCTACATATAAGTAAGAACCTTTTGCTTGTTAGATACTATTACGTCTTTGTCGCCCTTTTTTTCTAAATCCAAATTAGCTGATAAGAGTGATACAAACAAACTCCATAAATCCATAATTTTCACTTTCATAACTGCCCATGCTATAGGATACAAAGATAATGATTAACCTGACACCAGTTAATCCAAGATAATGACTAACGTTACACTAATGACACTATAAACTCAACTCAATCCATTTTCGGCCCAAGCTATTTGATTATATAATTTTCTTTTTTATTTGTATTTCCTTACAAAATCCTGACACATTAGGCATGTCAGTTGAGGATTATGTCAACTTTTAACTCTCTTAAAAAATGTATTATTTTTAAAGCTTAATTTTCTTGAAAGATGAGCCATGCCTAAAGACTTCTCTCATTTGAAAATTGATCACAAGCAACAGTGGTGGTCTGTATGCTTTTATCAAGTATTATCCTTGCTTTTTCTAAATGAATAAGAGTAACACTTTCATTCATTTAAAGGATTATAGAGATAGATGAAGAGATTTGTCATCCTTTTATGCAACAACAAATTAAATCAAAAGAGCTTTATAGACTAGCTTCAAAACTCCAAAGGAGAACAACACATTATTCAATTCCATATAAGTGAAAAAATAATTTTTATCTAAATTAGAGGAGTCGACGATCCATATCTAAGAACACCTTAACAGAAAAACAAAAAAACTAAAAAATAAGACAAAAAAACTAAAAAATAGGAAGTAATCCTTTTAAGATGGTAAGCACTTCATTCAATTTCTACTTCTAATCATACATTCTAATATAACTTGATTTACTTATTTATTATGATCAAATGAAAATAGAGAAAGATAAGAATTTTCCAAACACAAATATAACAACCAATCTAATAAATCCATAATAAGCAATAATAATATATTCAATTGATTTTATTGATGATTAAAAGCAGGAATAATATATTTAATCCGTTTTTCCTTGGATTATAATCGAACAAATAAAAACTCAAATACTTCTATTTTAAAATTAAAGAATGCATATAGATGATTGAACCTTTGTTCATTCGAAATTATATATAAAGGATTGCATACAAACACATGTAACGTCACCAAAAATACGAATGAAGTAAAGATGAGTTCCAAACAAAGGACTTGTAGGTAAGAGGAATTCCATTGGAGTTTAATGGCCTGACTTTAGGAAACCTGAAATCTAATAATACACATTCAAAATATCCTAAATTCTAAGAATTTTGTTAAGAATATGACACTACAGATAAATGTTTTGAGTTGATATAACAATAATTTGATTTCCAGGCTATAGTTTCAAAAGTTAATATCCTAAACAATGATGTTTGTCAATTTTAAGCAGATGCTTGCATATATTCTTAAGGAAATGGAAACATAGGAATTCATTAATATAACAAGTACAAAATTATTATTATTATTATTATTATTATTATATTTATATTATTATTATTGTTGTTGTTGTAATAATAATAATAATAATATCCATTTTTAACAACTAGAAAAATTGTTTTACAAGCTCCCAAAGCAAAAGAAGTTTTATCAACAAAATTTTCAAAAGATTTATAGATTTCAAAGCCAAAAACTTTTCAAAGCAACTTTTTAGATAGACAACATTTTCAAACATTTTGACTATTGAAAATAGGTTTTACAACGCAGATCCTTTTAAGGTAATAAATAATGTTTTTTTTTTCAAAGGTTAGCACCACAAGCCTTTAGGGTTTATCTAGACTTGCCAAAATCTCGACTTCATATCAAAGTTTAAGAAAACATGAGAATTATAGAGTGTTTAAAGCAAATCTTTTTTGTTAAGAATTGGATACGTAATCCACTTTAGGGCTTTGTTAAAAGGCTTGTAATTGATCACTAATTTGTGTAAGGAAGACTATAAGTCCATTGGCTTAGGCCTTATTTCTTATTTTTCTAGGTTCCAAGGAGTGGCATGTAAGTTCGTGTGTTTAGCCCTACTCATAACCGGGCAAACTAAAAACCTTTAAAAATTGGATTTCTTTACGAGATATAAGTCTATCTATAATGCGTCTACCTTTAGTACTAATAAAAGGATGATGAACAATGATGAAATAATAATTAAAAAATTTGAGAAAGTCTATTGATAATTAGGGAATGCCTAAAGTTCAAAGAGGTCAAGTTTACCAGCAATCAAAGTTTAAGCTTTTCCAAGAAAATGGATTACATTATCAAAACTGAAGAATATGACGTCTCTCTTTCAAAGATCTTTGAGACCATTCATTTATTAACCTAAAGCTCTATCCACATAGGATTAATGCAAGTAGGAGTAAGGCTCCTCACCAAATAAGGTTTAAATACGCCCCTCACCAAATAAGGTTTAAATACAACCATTTTAATGGTATTGAGAGAAGTTAGGTTCTAGAATTTTTAGGATTCTTTGTTAAGCTTAATAGAGTCTAGTTTTTTGTACCATTCCTATCTTATTTGACTACTATACAAACCTCCAGTTTCCGTTAGAGATAAAAAAAACATCTTAGATTCCTTAGTATTGCAAATCAAAACCCACAATTACAAGATGAACACAAGATCAATCCCTGTATCCTTGATTTATAAAATCTATTACAAAGCCATAAACATTGTATTTTCCTCAAAATCTTTGATACATACTTAGAAAGGTGAAACCTTGTTTTTGTAAATTGATCTGACAAAGTCTAACTTCGTAGTGATAAAGTCCATTAAATGGAAAGATATTAACCTAATTGAGGAATGGATACTTGAAAGTGTAGTAGATCTAGGTCGACTTGTATCTTTGAGCCTAAACACAAAAATTAAGGAGATAAAACAATATAAAGAAGACGAGGTGAAACTATCCTTTAACAAAAATTCTTTAAGTTGTAGATTTGATGATAATGTTTCTAAGTCAATTATTGACCTAAGAAGAGTCTATAAGATTCCTTTTTTAATTAATATTCCTAGGAGTTCAACATCTAACATCCCATCTTTAAGATTCCAAGGTATTGATCATAAGATTATTCGAAAACTAGTCTACAAAATTAATGAGCAACAATCTTTCCCCCCCAGCTTCTCTAAGTTTTTTTTTTATAAAAAGCAATGTAAGCAATGAGATTTATACGTTCGAAAAAGATTTAAGGTCAATAAAACAGTGTTTGCTTAATAACTTTTACTCTTTATAAAACAATGAGAAAAAGTTATGGGTTTTTAGCTACTTTTTAGAGCAAAGAAAACAAATTTAGCAGAAATATTATGAGCTCATCAATAACTATAAGGTGCACATCTTGCTCGTTGATTGGTTTGAGATATATACCCATGAAGACAACATAGATTATCCCTTTAGAGCCATTAATAAAAATAACAAAACAAAGGTACGAGAAACTACAATAGAAGAGAAATTGTAGTAAAAAAACCCTTTCTTTCTATGAGATTAGGATTCCTTACAAACAAAATGTAGTCATAGTGTTCCCCTTTGAAGATAAAAAATGAAAGTAAAAATGAGAACCCAAAAGATATAAAAAAAATCATATGTCAAAACAATCACATCAACAATTATTTGCATATAATAGGAGAACAACTATCTAGGATATAGAAATCTTTAGAAACCCCACTATGATAATAAAGAAAGATGTAATAAAGACCCCAATCTTCAAACCCTACTATGTGTCCAGTATTAGCTCAAATTAGTTTAGGAAGAAAAAACAATAAAGAATTCCTCAATGTTGTTCAAAGCTAGTTGTATATGATCAATGAAAATATTATCTTTGATTCCCCAAAATCTTCAACATATTAAATTTTGAACATCATCCAACTAAGAGTCAAGCTAGGGTCAAAACTAATAACTCCCAAGAAGTGAACATGATTGAGCAAGATAGAAATAATGAGTTTGAAACTTCAACCTTCTTCCCTTATAATGATCCACGAGCAACACATTGCAAAGCCATACTGTTCAAAGTCTATTTCCTTAGACATAGATGTTGATTGAAAAAAACCAAATTCTCATAAGCATCCAACCTTAGTTCCACTAACTCTTACAATTGCAACTTCCTTTCTTCCCCAACTTTTGCCAAATCTATGTTTCCAAATCCATCCTTCATTGTTCGATTAAGTCTCCTTTGGGGTCCCTCATTAACTTAGTATTCTCTTATAAAAGAATCCTATATATGTAAAATTTTGGGCTAATGCCTATATATGTTAACTAAGGTTCAAACGGTTGTAGTTTTATACTACTTAAATAGTGCAACTAGCCTGTCCTCTTACCCAGTAGTCTAACTTTTTGAGATGTTGTAGGTATTGACTCTCCTTCACCTAAAAAAACATACTTCTATGATAAGGTGGGGCCTTCAATTTTATCTTTGGAGCTTGCAACATAGAAAGTAACCTTTTCTTATGAGTTATAGTAATTTTAACATTTGAATTTTTCCAATCTAATAGCATAGTTGATAAAGATTCTATAGCTTCACAAGTTTCATTAATTTGCTTGATCACTTCTAGTTTAACACCAACACTTTATTTTTAAAATTTCTTACACAATTGGATCCATAATATCCATATAATAAATGGAGTGAAAATAATTACGGTACTTCATTACCTCAAAAATAATAAACTTCAATATTTCTCTATGAAACTTAATGAAAAAAGTACCCTCATTTATATCAATTTGTGTCCTAGCCATCTTTATAAATAGCCTTCCTAAATCAAAGTTGAATGTTTAACACTATCTCCATCCATTTTTAAGATGTAAAAGTCCACTAAAAATACTAAAACTATTGACTTATACTAAAACATCCTCTATAACGCTAATAGGATGCACATAAAAATGATCAATTAGTTGAATAATCACATTAGTTTCTCATAAAGAATTCAAATTCAAAGCTCGGTAAATTGAGTATGAGAAAAAATAATAGATGCACCTAATTCTAGTATGACACGCTTCATTTTTTGATCACCAATGATACAAGGAAGTGTAAATATACTTAGATCTTTGTATTTTTTCAGTAATTTTCTATTTTTCATAGCTGATACATTCTTATCTAAAATTATTCTTTCCTTATCCTTTAACATCCTATACTTGTGTATAGTTCTTTCAAGAACTTTGCATATTTTGGAATTTTCTCTATAACTTTCTAAAATTTGTATATTGATTTTGAAGCATCTCACTCCTATCTGACACGTGCCCATACGTCCATCAGACATTCGAGCATATGCCCTTTGGAATCAGTGCGCTAGAGCAATCACGTCACTTATCATGGCATTATAATAAAAACACAAATACTCAATATCTAAAACTCAATTCCTCATTTTCATTTCATAAAGCATAATATACATCGTAACATTGCATACATCATCTATATATATGCACAATATCGAAAGTTTATCGGAGTCTACAACTCTGTTTACAAAAATGTGCTACATAAATAAGGAATTTTATACAAAACTCTATCTAACTCTGCAATCTCAGCTGACCGACGTTTGAGCCATTTCTTTTATCTAAAAATGCAAAAACTATTTTTCTTCTAGAGTCTCTCTGACGTTAAGTATCCTCTCTCGAACCTTAAAGTCAACGTTACGATTTTGATGAGTTTTGCGAACTCAGTCAGCTACCCATCACCAATGGCTCACTCATATGAACACATAATAGTTCACAATTCACATTCAATTTGCAGCTAAGTACTAGCACATATTTCACATCACTTAACCAATCATCATGTAGCATCAAATATCACTTTGATCACTTATTTCACATTTCACATTTAGAATAGTTCAACAATTCATTTCGATAATTTAAGACATACATATCAAATGTATATGCAATGTACATGTGACTCACTTTCAATTATTACGTTATTGTGACTGAGTTCCTTTTTAACTGTCCCATTTCTATTGTGGATACCAGGCTCATTAATAATTGTCCCGTATCCTTTGGGGGTACTAGGCTCATTATATATAGTGACCCAAAGGCTCTTACCACATTATGAACTTTAAGCTCTTTTTCGCTGGTGATTCTGGTCACAACTGCCTTTATCTGATCATGCATTCATGTGGTGAAATGCATCAAACCTCATATATCAATCAGTCACTTATATTCACTGTACATATTCACTTTCACATTTCATCAGACCTAAGTATGGCATTCAACAAATATATTGAGTGCACTTATTTCAGTCAATTTCACATACAGTGAGAACTTTTAATATGATTTTCATGCATTAAACGCCTCGGACAATCAATGTCTAGAATTTACACATTCACATCAATAATAATTCAATACAAAAATTTAAACAAAATAATTAATCAGTGTGAGACCATCTAGGTTTCTCACAGTAGGCTCCAGTTAGTTATTGCCTTAATGTCTCGGTAATGTCTTGATGTTGTCGCTCTATTGGCTCTTCTATATCATACAATACACATTTATACACATTACAACTTTGCACAATCACATAAGTATTTATTTATACACATATGTATATATGTTATATACAATGCATGCTCAATGACAATCCCAATAATATTTCCTTAATTCACGTCTCATAATCATTTAACATTATCTTTCAATCATTCTTTAATACCTAATACACTTTACTCACTTTAATCACCTAATTCATCATCAACTAGGTTCATTTAAGATCTCATTCAAGCCTAAATACATCATAAGAAAGTACCTTAACATTAGTTGGTTCAAACACTCAAAAGGCAACATTTTTTCCTTTGTACCTGCCCACGATCGTGATGGTCCTTCCCACAATCATGACAAAAACTCATGGGACTAGCCATTATCACGGGGATTCTGCCACGATTGTGACATAACCATATTTTTTCCAGGCCATGATCGTGGGGTGAGGGTCACGATCGTGCCCTGCATTTTCTTCCTCCATTTTCGTGAATTCAACATATATATACTAACACCAAGTTCACACCAAATTTTCCAGTATTCACATCCATTTATGCAACTTCATTATGTGCTAATTCAACTACCATATTAGTTGTATTAAAATCCACAAAACTCTACCTATTTGATTCATTATCTTTCATTTAACCTCATTTATTCTTGAAATCCTATCATGCATGCATTTCTAACATTCTCCTTACTATATTCAAGACATCTCATGTAAAGTTAATCATTTATACTTCATTTCCCCCTTTTATTCCCTCCTCATTCCTATCTCTATATCATCAATAAGACAAATCATACTTAAGGTTCATCAATCATACCAAATCAAAACATATCATTTATCATTCATTAACGTCTTAAATCTTACTTCTTCTCATTTCAAGAACTACACTTGACACCTTTCTTATACCTTAATTCTTAATTTAATTCGTTCACAATATAGCTTATACTCATGATTTTCTTAATCTCAAAACAAAAACACAACATATACATTCATTCATCAATTTCCTACCTTCATTATCAACATAAAAAAGGACATAATCACATCTCTTCATTTATCAACTTTCCACACTCATTCAAACACTATTTCCATACCCATTTTATCTTTAAAACATCTTTAATACAACTCATAATCTATTGTTAATCATAAACACAAAACTAGCCATAAATATATCCCTTTATTCCTCAACATTTTTGATCACTTTCATACATCATTTACACTATAAATCTATCCCAAAAACCATCCCTATAACACTTCATAAATTATTACTCATCATAT
Organism: Erythroxylum urbanii; assembly: GCA_027568935.1. NCBI lineage: Eukaryota > Viridiplantae > Streptophyta > Magnoliopsida > Malpighiales > Erythroxylaceae > Erythroxylum > Erythroxylum urbanii. Next base: position 11,447,858 of record JAOQML010000002.1, read on the forward strand.
ACAGAAAAACATGACATACATACTCTCATTTCTTCACCCATAATGCACATATATTTGATCACTATTCTCATAATCATTTAATATCAAAACAATCACCATATTTGTTTCATTTACAACTACCCATAAAGAGTAACATACTACTTACTTGATTTATTCTAAACTTCTTCAAAATCTCCAAGAAACCCTAACTCCTCATGTCACACGATCATCATTTTGGAGGTGGGGTAGGTTAGGATTTCTTATGGCAAGATGAAGAAGACAATAAAAATGGAAGTAGCAAGTGAAGGATGAGAGCAATTTTCAATGTTGAAAGTAGAAGAGAGTGTCGTAGATGAAGAAAAATGAAGAAGGTGAAGAAGAGAGATTAACGAATAGATGAGAGGGTTTAGCCAAAATGAAAGACAATTAAAGTTGTCTTGCAAAGATGAGTGTAACGAGGGTGAGGTGTGTGGCAAGTAGCATGACACTTGTCACTTGCCACATGTCCTCCTCTTATGGTTTCTAATAGGTCCTTTTTTTAACAACTAGTTCATTTATCTCTAATTTCTAACACAATTGTCTCCCAATTTTCTATGACACTTGTCATTAAATCCTAAAGTCATTTATCAAAATTTCTACTTCTATTTGACACTTATTTCTATTACCATTTGTCAATTGTCTCGCCGCTTGGCATTCTTACTAACCCAAAAAAACCAAAATTTTAGAAATTTTCCAAATTTTCACAAAAATTCTAAATCAATATTTATAC
>JAOQML010000002.1:11486723-11500163 GCA_027568935.1 Erythroxylum urbanii
CGACTTTATATTTTAATGTTATAATTGTTTTTAGATCATTGTAATTAGCGTCGTATATCTAGGTTAGCTAGGTATTATAGTATGTCAAGTGGCAAATATAATATTTAACAGATACCCTAGTCATGTTTTAAATGATGCAAGAAATCCATGGCTTTCAACCAATAAAGATAGGACTCATATGAAAATGAAAATTTACATTTTCTAATAGCTTCAAGACAATTAAGGTTTTTATCTTTATTTCTTATCAGGAAATCCTTCCCTTGAAAAGTGCCTCCGACCCCTGAATGTAGCCATCCGTTGCACGACAAACCAAGTAACCATCATAAATCAAATAAAAGGTAGTTCATTGGGTATGTCTTTTTAGTCTAGAAGTGTTAATTCAAATCCAGGTCGTGACAAGAAAATTTTCTTCCCTAAAAAATGAGGGTATTTTTCAATCAAAATGATGCTCTAGCATATGACTGAATGACGAAAATAACAATTTAACTTAATGTTAATCAAAATATAATTTCTATAGTAGTTATGCGATAATTTAAAATTATGAGACAAATAATTTTATATGAAATTAAAAATTTAAATATGCAATATACAAATTTAATTATGATATATAAATTCTCTTTTGTTTCTTCTATAATTTATTTATCTTTTAATCCAAATTTAAGATAAGTTAATAGGAGGTTAAAATTGACAATCGGTTCTTTGAAATAGTTTAAAAATGTTAGAATGATTCAATAATTTTATATTTTCACAATTATTGTAATGATTTTAATGTTTCAGAATCTATTAGATAGTCTTGACCTTAAAATCTATATTTGCCTTTTTTTTAACTTAATATTTGTATACCATTTGTAAAATCAAGTTTTGTTCATTTTATATAAACAATTAACAACCTAATCTAAAAGGGAAAGAAAAATCGAAGAAGCCTTGTATCCTTATTATTTAGAAGGTTAAAAAATATTATATTTCATCATATTTTAAATTCTAATATAGCTTCTTCTTCCTTTTCTACTATGTTCAGGATATCCTTAATCTGATTCCAAATCATAGCAAAGATTTAGGCTAGACTATTTGTCTTGAATGAGTTCTTATACTATGCTTAAAATGATACATTAAGACCTTGATTATAACGATTTGTTTGCGTCATGTAGTTGGAATTAGAATTAGAATTGAAATTGAAATTCTAGTTTTAATTTTAATTATTGCAAAACTTGAGTTACAATTTCAATATGGGATTCACTAAGTTTACTATAAATTAATGAAGATTAAACTAATTAGAATTTGAATTCCTCAACTTTAGCTTAAGAATTAATAAAAATAACTGTCTAAAATTTTTCAGTTGCTGAATTTAATAATTTTTTTCATACAAAGTTGATGATTAGAACTAATAAACTTAATTCTAATATAAATTTAAAATACGAGCTTGTCAAACATAACTTAAACAAAAACTTAAAAAGTTCAAACTTCTTTTGTTTGACTACCTTATCGATTATGCCTTTTCTCGCTTATAAAAATATTCACAATCTTCAGATAATGTGTTCTTATATTTCTCTGTATACAGTCGTCCATGTAGCTTGACAACCTAGTTTAATCAGTATATAATCTACTTTGAGTGGGCTACAAACTAGATGACACTATATAGTACCGTATTTTAGATATACGGCGTTCAACGTGCTTCAATTGATACGAAACATATAGCTCATAACATCCTTCTTTTTTTCTATCAAGAATAAAGGCCCAAAGCGAAGACTACAAACCCTAATTAGACTACTGAAAAAGTTTTGAGCGTTTCATTCTCATAAATATTTCTAGAAACTGTTATGATTCTAATTAATACTTATAATGTTTAATATATATCGTATTTGGTTGCTTGTGTACGCCACCCACCACAACCAGATTTCAGAACGTCGAATCAGAGATGATGATCAATAAAAGAGTCGATATTATATGTATCTTCCCCCAAGAGATTTGTTGTTCTGACTGTGTCAAGTGAAAATTGTACCTGAGAAACAAATTATAAATATAAATGTGTAACATGAAACAATCTGAACAGCCGCCTGTCAATCGTACCAAATTGGATTCTATTATATCATCAACATGTACCGGAAATGTTGTAACGGTAATTGTCAATTGTAGGTCATGCACATTTTGTAATCATATACTAACTAATAATACAATCTTCAACTAATCTTAAGTGTCTCCATTGCACAGTTGATCTTCCTCTCACCCAACAATCATTTTAATATAGGGGAACTGACTTGTCTTCTATGTCTAGATTATGCCAACTTCTTTGTTTTCTCCTCACTCTCTTTTAACTCATTAGCTAGCTAGAGTTAGACCTTGAAATAGTTAGAAGTTTTCTTTTCCATCTCTGGTCATTACTTACGCATATTAAGCTTATGAGTCCAAATAACTCATCTTTTTTGGTGATTAAGATGAGTGGAATGCCCGAGCCGACGTTGTATCCTTTGCATGCATCATACTAGTTTTTACCATTCAACAATTTGAGATATTCACGAAAGAGAAACAAGTATTCATATTTATGGTCAAAGATTGAGCAATATTGATTGCTACCAAATTTGAGAAAGATAAAGAACTTCTTATCATATTAAATTGCCACTATCGTTATTACATGCATCATCTGTGATATAATCTGCATGTTTAATATGGTTTATCGTTTCTTAATTTGTTTCTCATGTTATAATGAAATGAAAGTTGAAATTACAGTTATTTGTATTAATTTAACGAGCACAAACGGAGATGGTGGGATGGTTCGTGTCTTTAACAAGTCTAACTATTTATTTTTGCTTGTTTCGTAGAAGCTGCATTCTTTAGAGTCGCTAGCTAGAGGCTGAAATCGTAGACAAATGTTATACGAATGCATTATCAGACCTATTATCTACATTAAATAGTAGTAAAAAGAAAAAAAGTACTCATTTTACATAAGTGGGCATGTAGAACTGCAATCCTGACGTTCAAATTTCCTTGTTTATGCGTTAATCTTTCAAACCCAAATTGGTAAATTTAAGTTTCACACTTTTAATAATTAAGTTCAGATTAACAATAAATAACGATTCGGATACCACAGATACTAAGGTATTAAAGGGACTTCTATCATTTTAATTAATGTACTTATCGTAATTGTTTGTTCTGAAATTAGTCATGCGACGGAATTTACACAGAAATAGATTATTTTTTTTCTAAGGATCATAAAACTGTCAACATAGAGGAATATAGGCATGGTGAGAAGATAGTTGCTAATACAAGTAATTTAATTATTTGAATAGGTGCAACTTGTATTTTATTGATTGAGTGATCACCAAGCTGATTACGTCTTTTTTTATTTCTTTCCATATTCAAGGAAATTATCACTATCACATTCGCTATAGCACCAACAAGGAGGGCTAGCGTAACTATTGGAAATCCTCTGTTAAAAAAAAAAGAGGTATGCACTTTGAAATTGTCAATCAAACTAAAATTGGAACCCTACATTATTTGGATATAGGAATAGAGGACGTCAATGGGAATCTCTTGAGGGTCGTCCTCGTATTATTGCTTTCCCGTTACGTGTGAAGATGTTTCAACTAATTTTCTTACCCTTGGAAATAAATCAACCTCTCTACTTAATTATATATTTTCTATATATGTAGTTATTTCTATATAAAAGCCTAAGCCTATACTGTCTTCCATGCGTCTCAATGTTGTGCTGCGTTTTGCCTTGACGTATTAAGAAGAATTAATTCAAAAAGGGAACTTGTAACCTTTGTGTCCCTTTTTTTTTCTAGAGTTAAATAAATTTAGTGAAATGATATATGAAAAATCCGAAGAATGTAATTCCACAATATATATATTCTATCGTAGTTGCTTTAAATTGAATATGATAGCTACTTATAAAAAAACAACTAAATCAGCAACTATGAATTTCTTATAACTTAATTACAAGCAGAAAAACTTAATATGTAACAAATAAATTAACATGCAAAATTTGTTAACTTAATTCGACACACACAGCTTATGTCTAAGGAGCCTCACCCAGATTAATCAACTTTCACACAAATACAATAATCTTGCACACGGTTTTATTGAGTCGATACCACTTACCGGCTCCTTGACGCTACCTACTCGTACTCATACTCTATGAAATTATTTCACACCCAATAGCACAATTACTTCATGCTAATCTCGATAGAGAATTTTTGAAACAACAAATAATAATAAAGATAAAAATAATATCTCAAGTAATTAAATCAATAATAACATAAACAAAGAAACGCTTCAGTCAAAAGACACTCCCCTATATGTGCAGTCTCGTTAAATCGAAATCATGAGAAGTTGTCCAACAAAAATCTATTGTGAATCTTTTGAACTAATCACCGAAGAAACCCACTTACAACAACTTTAATACTCATCAATCAAGCATGTAATTCATCCCAAAAACATACCAACAACGCAGCTGCCAATATTGATGGATAGATCACATAATTGTTCACCCAAGTATAAAGAAAATGCAGTTGCAACCAATAATCAATCGGCTGCATATTTTTCCATAATAAAACATATTTATCTTATCTTTAATAAAAAATGTTTATCTCTAATAAATCTTATCTTCTTTAGGATTCTATTTCATGTAGTATTCCTTCCTGCCATGCTATCTTAATTTTCAAAAATACTACGTTATCCAAAATAGTGGAATCCTATACCAAGTCAACTTCTTACAATAAAAGATATACCAAATATATCAAAATACGAATAATCTAGTGTATGATAAGTAATATACAACAATGTCTTATATTACTTATGTACTAATAAACAGCATGTAATGACAAGATTTTTGTAATTTACAAATTTTTTATTTTTTAAAGAGGATATCATTAGACGAAATACAATTTTTTTATCATTAAAAATATAAAAACATTGATAATATTACAACATTAAATGATTCAAAAAGTTTATTTGAAAGTGTTATTTTAAAAGTTACTATAAATAGAAGGATGATTCTGACTGTAAAATATCTCAAATATCTCACTTCGAGATGAGAAATTTTTCAAAAATATATAGATAATGGTACTGCTATTTCGATTCATCTCTAATGAAGCATTGCAGGTAAGTCTCCAAACTTCAATTTACAACCTTTATTTGTCCGTCAATTTAGGGATAATAAGAACTATTGAACATTAATATGGTGCCAATAATTTCGAATAGTTCCTTCCATAATGCACTGGAAAAAGGCTTTATCATGATTACTGACTATTAATTTGGGTGTACTATATGGACGATAAATTATCACCAAAAATTGAGCTGCCAAATTATTGGCAGCGGACTTAATTGGAAGGCTAATGAAGTATACATATTTGGTAAGGTGATCTACCATAAACCATATTACTGTATGTCTATAGGAAGTAGGACGTTTAGTAATAAAATCTATAGAAATATCTTCCCTAACATTACTAGGGGTTGGTAAAGGCTGTAAAAGTTCATAGGTTTCTATAGAAGATACTTATTTTGCTAACATGAAACACATTGTGACATGAATGATTTATCATCTTTGTATAATGTAGGCTAAGAGAACAAAGCATTGAGGCGAGCTATTCCTGCTTAATCTTATAATGCCTAGCTGATGGAGTAAAATAAAACTCAAAAAGAAAAGAGGACCATAAATCATCCACATCAGGTTTTAAAACCTAATCTTTATAGTATAAATCCATTAAGAAAATGATAATGTTGTTGTTGATTATTGGACTGCAATGTTTTGATTAAATCTTTTTCCTTTGAGTGTAAAATTGATGGAGGTGATCTAAGATGGATGGAAATCGAGAAGCAAAGGCAGCATAGAGAGATTCAGAGTTGGACTAACAACAGTACAGTGCATCAGCCACCGTGTTAATATATTTCAAAATCTTAATCCAATAGCTTACATACCCATTTCTGTTGTTCTGGTGTTTTTATTCTTAGATTAATTTAATAATCATAAAGGCATGACCCATATGGTTGATTTAATATAAAGTGGGCCTAAGATAATGGTTGTTAGGCTTGTAGAGAATATTAGAGTCACTAGGGTTTTATTATAATTAATAAAAGCACTTCCTCTCCCTTCATACAAGTTAACAGTTACCAAAATAAAAGATACATTCTTGCACTATTGGAAAAGAATGAAGAAAAGAGAAGGAGAGAATGGATAAATTATTTACGTAGAGAAGGTGTTTGCATCCTAAAGTATTAAAGATCTATCACTGTAGACACATATATTAAACTTGGACTAAGTTTTGTATTTCTTTTTCTCTCTTATAGCATGAATCCTAATTGAATGAGTTGAATCAATTGTGTTATAGATGATCTTGGGAGAATTCTAAATTTGAAATATTGTCCATAATATTATAGTCTAAATTTACATGTGGTATCAGAGTAAGATTATGATACTTTGATTTGCATTAAAGTTAACCTTAGGATTCATGGTAGCCCTTAATATTGCTTAAGGTTATAGAATGCAATTAAAATTATTTTATTGCTTCCGCTATAATTTTTCTATTTAACGAGATTATAGTGACAGGACCTCATAAATATGCCTTATTATTAATTATATTCAAAGCGATTGGAGGTGTAAGGAAAGAAAGAATCTTTCGATTGTTATAAGTAGTGGACTAATCTCACTATGCATCCTCAAGACCCTCGTGGGACCATGATTGTGTTCATATATGTAGTTTGCTGGACATAGTGTTTTCTGTTTTGAAAACAAAAGGTTAAATAAAAGGTCAATTACATTATGTTCGTAGGGCCTACCATCGAAAAGCTTTAGGTTTTTAGTTGTAAAGCATAAGTTATTGGGGTTGAAATGTGTGGAAATCATGATTTTTGTGTTGATAAATCAAAAAGGGTGAATATGTATATAATTAATTACGTTTTGGTCCTTATGGTTTTGGATCATTAAAATCTAGTAATAAATTAATATGCATGTTAAAGCTTGTTAGTTTTGGACTTTACGGAATGATCTTTCAACATTATAGTTTAATTTCCAAATTTATTTCTACTTAATTAAATGTTTACTGTATAGAAAGTTTGTTAGTCACCAAAGTGACCTTTTAAAAAAATATTTAGACATTTAATTATGCATTCTTTTAATCATTCATGTTATATGCTGCTAATAAATGACATAAAAGATGAACTAAACAATGGAGATTATTGATTATAATGCTAAGAGATTACCAAAAGGTGGATCATTGCTTATAATTAATAATATTAGAGAGAATTATCAACATACTTGGTGAATATGTTTATATGTCCAAAGATAACATGCATGTTAGCTTGAGTATGATTGACTATCTATATTAAAGTTTATATATAGCGCCATTATGGATTAAGGATATGTATTTAAGTACCAACCAACGGTGAAAGATATAAATTAAAGTTTATTATTGTCTGAATCCGTTAATTGTACTCAAAGCATGAATGTGTGAGTTTGTATTATGTTTGCAGCCTTTAATAATTTGTTAGCTATGGGCAATGGTCTGATCAAGTTCAATGGGCTAAATTATACGGATTGGTTTGAGCAAATTCAATTTCAATTGGGCATTATGGATAAGGACCTAGCATTAGTTGCTGAGAAGCCAGTAAGCATTATTGAGACTGGTATAAAGTCGAAAAGACATATTTTGAGGCTTGGGAAAAGTCTAATAGGCTGAGTCTAAACTTGATGTAATTGATAATGGCTTAAATGTTAAGCCATCAATTCCTAATGCAGACAATGTAAAGTAATTCATGATGAAAATCAAGGAGTACTCATAATCAGAGGTAATTCATGAAGAAAATCAAGTACTCATAATCAGACATAGCTGATAAGTAACTTGATGAGTGAATTGACTAACAAGAAGTTTGATTAATCTCAACCTATCCATGATCACGTAACAAGCATGTCATATTTGGCTATAAAGTTGAAATCAATGAGTATGGATGTGATTGAATCCTTCCTAGTATAGTTCATTATCAACTCAATTCCTCCTAAATTTGGTCAGTTATAAGTAAATTATAACACTCTTAAGGAGCAATGAAACTTTCAAAAAATCAAGGCTATGTTGGTGTAGGAGGAAGGGAGATTAAAGAAAATGAAGGAACACTCTATTCATCTTATAGTACATAATGAAGCTAGCAACAGAAAGAGAAAGCCAAGAAATAAGGACAAAGTCCCAATGAAGGTTAATGAGGACAAAATCTATAAAGAATATCGTTGTTTTTTCTACAAGAAATATGGTCACCTCAAGAAAGATTGCCTTAAAGAGAAAGGCTTGGTTCGAAAAGAAAGGTAAGTACTGTGTTTCAATATGTTTTGAATCAAGCCTTATTGAGGTGCCCAATAATACCTGATGGTTAGATTCATGTGCAACTACTTATATGTCACATATTATGAAGGGATTCCTTTCAATCCAAACCATAGTTCCTATATATGGGTAACATAATGAATCCCTGAATAGAAGGAATTAGGGCATATAGATTGATCTTAGACACTAGTTTTAGTCTAGATCTTAAAAAGTGTCTTTATATTCCTAGATGTGCTAGAAATTTAGTTTATGTTAGTAAGTTGGATAAGATAGGTTTTAATTGAAATATTGGAAATGGTGTTTTTTCTTTATATGTTTTATTTGCAATGTTGGAAACTTTGTTTTTTCTTTATATACACGACAGTACTCACTACAAAATGAAAAGGCTTTAGTGTCAAATTAAAACCGTTGCTATAGGTGTAAAGTTTGTTATTAAAACTTGTGGTGACAGAAATTGACTCCATCACATTTCGTTACCGTAGGGGTGTTGCTAAAGGTTTTGTGACATAATTCTCATATCCGATGCTAGACAAACTCTCGTCTTGCTTCGGAAAATTTTCCCGTTCTGGATTCTATACATTTAGTAACCATACAATGCGTCACTAGAATAGAATATATTTGTTGTGAAAGTCATTTCCATTTTGCTAAAATAGTTACTATAGCTAACATATAATTACGCAAAAACAAAGTTGTTATAAGAAAATCGCCTTTTGCAATAGATTTATCCGTTACAAAATTCAATGATATCCATGACAAAATATGATTGCATGCTGAACATTGTTGTTACAAAATATTATGTTCAGCAAGAAATTAATTTACTGTTACAAAATCATTTATTAGTAATGTTACAAGAATAAGTAACTAAATGATTAATTTTGTAATAAATTAAATTTTGTTACTAAAAATAATATCTTGTAATGAAACTTGCTAATACAAAAGGTTATTGTTGGAAGTTCTATATAGTGATTATATATTTTTTGTTGCAAATTAGAATATATTGTAATACAATATAATCATTGCAAAAAATCCAAACAATGTTAACAAAGTGTTATTTTTAACAATAGAATAAATCAATATCACAAAAACATATATGTAATAACGTAAGTTGTTATTGGTTAATACTGTCATTAAAAACATTATATTTAGTGTTAGAATATTTGTCATTGCAAAATATATGAATTAGTAATATTAAATTCTGTTACTAGAAAATAGTAACTAAATATTTCGTTATGCAATGGCATATGGTTTATTAATAGAGGTAACAACTTACAATAAGAATATTATGATGGTAACAAAAGTTTTTCTGTTATTTTATTTCTAATAACGAATATGTTTTATCACAAATTGCAAAAATAATAATCTCGTACCTAAAATATATATATTTTTACCATAATTTACATAATAAAATATAAAAATAACATTAAGAAAAGAAATTGCATTAATATAAGTTCAACTTCGAGGAAAACTAAACATAACACTTGAAAGTGAATCCTAATAACGAGATCGAATAAGATGTTCATAGAAGCTATAATATCATCTAATTAACTAAAAACAAAAATGTTCAATAAGATAATAAACCAACTTCAGTGAATGATGCAATACTTTTCCTTTAAACATCTGCATCCGCATCCGCATCATACAACAAAATAAATAAATAAATAAAAGTAATATGATAAGTAAAATTAATATTAATTATCTAAAAACAATAAAATAATTTATAGGAAAAACTCTAGATTAAGACTTACCACATTTATCTCATTGGTATGAGATTTTGAGGAGTTAATGCTATTCGATGAGGCTTTAAACATCTTTTTGAAAGAATCAAAATTAAAATCTCTATTCTTAGCTGCTTCAAGTATATTCTTAAAGTTCTCCATCATTTAATTTTGCACATCCTTTACAATTTGTCCCTTCATTTCTTGAAATTGAGTTGTCATTTCATTTTTCAAGCTCTGAGCATACTCTTTGGTTTCAGCAAGTTCTTTTATAAGCTCACATTTTGAAGGTCCATTTGTATGATAACTAGATGGGGTGGTATTTGGCAAGTAGCTTCTAACACGACCATGTTTTTCTTCACTAAGAACTTTCTAAAAAATCTTATCATCATCAAGGTTGATCAGTCCTGCTTCTTTTCAGCTTTATATTTCTTCCACTCTTCTTACATGAATATCAGTAATTAAATACCTGAATAAATTAAAATTTTGAAATTTCTAGCTTCATTCCTACAAAAATGGTCTTCTTTAGTTATTGTTGTTATTTGAAATACATATAAATTGTAACTAAAAAACTAAATATAAGAATTACCCACGTAGTACTACATTTGTCCACTTATTATACAAAATTTTATTTTGGTGGAAATTTACACAAATGTTTATGGTTAATTGGAAATAGTAATATTAGATAGACCTAAATGTGCTATAATCAATCTCCATTTTCTTAATGAGTCATGACAAATATCATTCAATTTAGTCAAACTCCATTGTCCAAATCATGCTCAATTCTAAAAAAAAGATTGGTGTAATATTCAAGTCAGCATTAAATATCATTAATAAATTAAATCCTTTAAAAAATTATAAAAGTATTTACTTACAATGATCTCCTTTACTTCATCATTTACAGGAGTTTCATTATCTGCCTTTAGGTGGGCTATGATGTATTGGTCAACTCTTGACTCCTTTTTATTAGCCAATTTCTGCATATAAATAAAATTTCAATTTAGTAAATTAATATATGTGATTAAAAAAATATTATTATCACATATTTTTACTCACATATTCATATCTCAATTGAGTATTATAGCCTTTAAAGCCAGTTCTATGTGCTCGTTTATTCTTTGATAGATTCTCTTGATTCCTATGACTTTGTTCCTTTTGGAAAGAAAATTAATAAACAATAAATAATATAGCAATATAATCTAATATTTTATATTATGTAAGTGATATTCACTAATAACTTACCTGAAAATTAGGAGAGAACCAATGCTTAACCATAGTTTCCTAATCATCTTGGCTCCATTCAAGTAGTAAGTTGAATAAGCCCACGTTGGACCACTCAAAACATGCTTTGATTTCGACAAACCCATTTTAAAATAATATTAATTTAAGTCTAGGGTTTAAGCAAACATATACATCCATATAACCATCCGATAGGTTTAGTAGCATATAGAGTCTCATTATTCTCACACTTTCGATTGAAGAATTTCCAATTTTCACAAGCCAAAAACTATAGACTGCTACGCACTAGTTACCGCTACAAAAACCTTACGATTGGTTGCTATTAGCTACGCTTAGGACAATTTTGTGATCAAATATAATTAGAAATCCTTTTGTTCCAAAACACTATATATATATTTCGTTTTTATCAAGTGGCTAATCAATCCAAAACCTAACTAAAATATAATTAAGAAATACAAATAGTGATTGCATACGAACAGAGATCAAGAAAAAAAATAAAATAAAAAAGTGATTGCCTATGAATAGTCGTATATGATAATGGATGAAAAGAAAACTCAATTCCTTGTTAGAAACCAAATCACATAACAACATAATAGTTTATTTATAAACAAAAACTGGAATTAATTATTTATGTCACTCACAATATGGCTAACAAATATATAACATATGCTATGGTAAAAGGGATACAGAATTTACCTTGCATATTTCGTTAATGATTGTGAAAGATGGAGGAAGTTATGCAGATGAGTGTATAAGGCAAACCCTAACCTAAATAATAGAGTACTTGAGGAGCTAAGCGAGAATGTGAAATACAGATAGGGGGAAAAAGAAAAATAGATGCCCAAATTCCTGCCTCCCCCCCTCTTTTTAATGTAATGTAAAAACTAAAAAGTGAAAGCTCATCCCACCATTTTTCACCTTCAAAAAATTCCCTTACCGGTTTTTGTACAATTGTCCCACTAGTATATATCCTTCAACCTCCTCTCTTTTTTTCTAATCTGGTTGTCGGCCGTTTCCTATAAGTATAAGGGCATGAATTTGTCATCCACGTATAGGCTTTTTTTATTTTTTATTTTAATTTTAATTATACTAATATTACTTTAGTAAAAAATTAAATTAAAATTTGAATTTAATTATTACTTTAATAAAACATTAAATTATAATTATGTTATTATTAATTTTATAAAAAATTGAAATTAAAAAAATACATTATTGCCGCATTAAGTGAGCATTTGCAAATGCACGGGTGTGAGGGCGTGAGCATTTTCCAAATGCTCACACTCGTGAGCATTTCTGTGCATTTGTAAATGCACGCACGTGAGCATTTGCAAGCATTTTTTAATTTAACAAAAAAATAAATTAAAATTAAAATTAAATTATTATTTAATAAAAAATTAAATTATAATTATAATTATAATTATGTTTATGTTTATGTTTATGTTCTTATTAATTTTTCACCTAAAAAACGACACCTTCTTTTTTCATGTGCATACTCTTTTTCACATCTCTAATTCATTTTCTCTAATTTTCCTCCTTTTCTCTTTAACTATATCACTGCATATCTTTCTGCCGTCAGTAAACTCTCGCCCACCCCCAACCTCCTTTTTTGATAAAATATGCTCTATTGAGGTTATTATTGGGATTCAGTGCGTTTAAAACAAACTTGTGACATTCTAGTCACAAACACAACTCTAAAGAGCCTACCAAAGTATGAGATCAGCAAAGACCTGAAACCTATAGATAGGGCTCGTGTGGCTTTCCAATTGAAGAACTTGCATGGACATAATAACGCTCTCAAGTATTTACTGGATCTAAAAGTCATCCTAAAGGGTTTAAAAGTATATTATCAGGTTTTTACATGATTTCAAATTACTTGTGCGTAATAAAATTCGTCTTGAAGGGTCAATCGCTGAAGGATATATTGCACAAGAGTGCTTAACATTTTGTTAAGATATTTGAATACTGTGGAGACAAAGTTCAACCAAGTTGAAAGAAATGATGAAATTTGTTCTTCTATCCTAGAAGGCAGATTTGTATTTGCTAAGACGTTTTTGTCATCAATTCTGCATAAGTATTCTTATATTTAAAAATTATGTTATTATCCTTTCAGTAACAACTTGTTACTATATTAATCGATTTTAATATTTTTGTAACATTTTGTGATTACTTATGGCTTTTAG
>JAOQML010000002.1:11500263-11510812 GCA_027568935.1 Erythroxylum urbanii
AAAAAATATCATCACAAGTTGTTTAGTAATAGAGTGTCAACAAATTGTAACTAAAAATAACTATATCACTTTTTTATGATGGGTCATCACAATAGCTAACATTTTAACTTATTTTGCTACAAATTGTCACTAAAGTTAACTTAGAATATAGTGATAGATAGTCATTAAAAAATGCCAATGTGGTGTTTATTGCAATGTGCTATCATAATAATGTTACACAAAGACTTCTAGTAATAGAGTGTCACCAAACATCTTTTATTTTGGTGCCAAAATTGTCCCCGTATAATGGCGCCAAATTATCCATTCTTATTGCAACACTAACTAGTGACAGAATGTAGCTACATATTCGTTATAGTAACGGTTCATTGCAACATCTCAACGAGCCATGTGGTCGAAATACAAATTTATTCTCCTCATAATAAGCTGTTGTAAAAGCCTAATATTTAGTAACGATGCATTACAAAAAAATGCTAATAGCAATGCACATCAAAGGTATTGCTAAGATTTTTGTTGCAATAGTCATGTTGTTTTGTAGTGACTAGTATGATTCTGGTACATTAATGGATTATTTATATCAGTTTAACCTTGATATTAGTTATCCTGAATCTCTCTTTCATGTTGAACACAATATTGGTAATAAACATAGTGCACATAATGAACACTTTGCTTACTTATGGCATCAAAGGTTACGTCATATATCTAGAGATAGGGTGATAAGGTTAGTGAAAAGTGAAATCTTACCTCTAATAGATTTTACTGATAAAGACGTGTGTGTGGATTGAATTAAAGGTAGGCAAACCAAACACATATCTAAAAGTTTAGCCACAAGAAGTACTTAGTTACTTGAATTAATACACACTGATATATGTGGTCCATTTTATGTTCCATCTTGGGGCAGTGAAAAGTATTTTGTCACCTTTATTGATGACTATCATGTTATTGTTATCTCTATTTACTGTATTAAGAGTCTCAATTAGTGGACATTCCTGTCGAGGCATTTGTGCATAGTATACAATGTCTGATACACTACATCATAATGGTGTAATTGAAAGGTGAAATCATACACTTATGGATAAAGTTAGGATATAGTTAGGAGTATGTTAAGTTACACTAATATGTCTTTATCTTTATAGATGTATGCATTAAAGACAACTGCATATTTACATAATAAGGATCCTGGTAAAAGCAATTCCTATGACACCTTATGAATTATAGACAAGTAGGAAACCTAGCTTGAGGCACATGCATGTTTGAGGTTGTCTAGCAAAAATAAGGATTTATAATCCTCACGAAAGAAAACTTGATGGAAAAACCATTAGTGGTACGTCATCAGTTATTTAAAAAAGTCCAAATTGTACAAATTTTATTGTCTTAACTATGGTATAAGAATAGTTGAGCCTGGTAATACTAAGTTCATTGAAAATGGACAAATCAGTAAGAGTAAGGGACCACAAAAGGTGGATATTTAAAAGATTCAGATGGAAAATCCTTCACCTTGGGTCTCTTCTCAACGCTACAAGAGTTAAGACGTTCATTGACAATTTTTTTATAACTAATTATCATTTTGTAACAGATGTGAGGTTTTTATGAAAAAACAATTTATTAACACTATTGTTTGGAATAATTGTAATGATTTATTTTTTGTCACTAATATAATGGTAATTGTAAAATTTTAGTATGTTTGACAATTAAATTATATTAATAGTGTCAAATTTCTTTTATTACTAAATTTTGTCACTAAAAGCATATGCAATTTGGCAACTATTTCTTGTTAAAATAACATATTAAAATTAACCACTTTAATGATTAATATTGTCATTATTGTACAAATATTAGGGACTAGAAATTACTTGTCATGATTTTTTAATATTATTATTTGGAAATAAATTTAAATATTTTCTTATAAAATGTTCAAACTACATATATTGATAATCCAAAATTAATATTTTACACATCAATAGATATTTGCTAAACATAACTTTGAAATTTCTTCAAAATAAAATCAAAATTTATAATGAAAATCTTGTTCCAAAATATTAAGCAAAACTCTTAACTCATTCAAAATTTAAAAACAAAGTTCTTGCTAATGCTCAATCATAAGATACATCCATCAAAATTGTACTGGCCAGTAAGTTTAGCTTCACTCATAAGATGAATGGTTAAATGCACTATTATGTCAAAAAATAAAGGAGGAAATATATTAAAGATTAATGTATTAATAAGAGATTAACTAAATTAGAAGCTTATGAGAAAAAAAATGTACTACACCAACAAAAAAAATTGGTGTGATATCCCTGGAGTGTTTTTTCTAGATGACGTTTTTAGTATGAAATACGAGGGGGTTGAATGACCCCTAGAAGAAGATGATGGTCCAACAAGTAGTTGCTGACTATCACCCTTACTTAGTCAGTCTTTTGGAGACTAAAATCAAAGCTTCGGTTGATCAAAAGTAAGTTAGATTTTTTGGGGAAACAGTGGAGGCTCATCTCTAATCTTGATTATCCTTATAACGGAAGGATCTTATGCTGGTTTAATATGGATAAAGGGGAAGTTCAAGTACTTAGGATGGTGGTACAATTTATGCATCTACAATGTATTGTGCCTGGGAAGAGTAAATTTGTGGTTACTTTAGTCTATGCTTCCAATTTTGCTTTCCAAAGAGCTGAATTGTGGTCAAAATTGAAGGATTTTCAGGCTAGTTTGCAAGGCCCATGGTTGGTAGTAGGGGATTTTAACTGTTGTCTTAACTCGACGAAAGTTGATGGTGGTGTACGTTTTTATGGAGGAGCAGACGAAGAACTTCAGCAGCTATTTCATTACACTGATTTGGTTGATCTCAGAGGTGGGGGAAGATGGTACACGTGGGAGAATAAACAAAAAGGGAATATGTTCATTTGGAAGAAGCTCGATAGTGCTTTGGTAAATCAACAATGGCTTGGTTCATTCCTGCTTGATTCAGCTGTGTTTGGCGAACCAGGGCTATCGGATCATGCACCCATTCTGATACAACACCCATATACTGAAATTAGGGTTGGGGCCCCTTTTCGTTTCTTTAATAGCCCACTCTGAGTGGAGGGTTTTATGGAGACGATTGCGCAAGTTTGGCAGACAGAAATTTAAGGCTGTAAAGCTTTCCAACTGATGCAGAAATTGAAGCTGGTCAAAAGCGCTACCAAGGAGTTTAGCAAGAGTAGAACTAGGAATATTAATGTGTTGGGTACCTAATTGGTTGATATCCAGAGCAGTGCTACGCGGAGCCTATAAATGAGAGGTTGAGGGCTCTTGAGGCCGAGGTAATGCATAAGTATCAGGAAGCTCTTAAGTTAAATGAATCTATTCTCAAGCAAAAAGCTAGGAAAAATTGGATCAAGGAGGGTGATTGTAACTCTTAAGTAATTTCATGCGGCCATCTTAGCTTGACGAAATGTTAACACCATCACAGAATTGCTAGATGAGGCTGGTAACTCTATTACTAGGCATGAACCAGTGGCTACGCATGTTAGGGAGTTCTTTGTGCAGTTGATGGGCAGTGCAGTAGATTCAGTTAATGGTTTTGGAGTTCGGAATGTACAGGAGTTTTCTCCGAGTCCAGAAAGTATGGAAAGATTAATTGCCCCTGTTTCGGCTCATCAGGTGAAAGAGGCATTGTTCCGCCTTAATGGATCCAATGTGCCCAGTCCGGATGGCTTTTCAGCTGGGTTTTTTCAACAGACTTGGAGTATCATTGGTCAGTCGTTCACGGAAGTAGTGCTGGAGTTCTTTACTTCAGGGAAATTGCTACAGGAGATGAACCACTCCTGTATATGTTTGATTTCCAAAAAGGAAAGACCGGAATGAATTACGGATTATCGTCTGATCTCGTGTTGCAATACGGTGTATAAGGTTATTGCCTCTCTTTTAGCTGAGCGTTTAAAGGGAGTTTTGGCTGAAGTAGTTAGCAGTGCTCAAGGAGCGTTTCTTCCGTCTCGAAGTATTGGCGACAATATTTTGTTATTGCAAGAGCTGTTGGGGGAATATCATTCAGGTAAGAAGGTAAATAGTTACGCCTTGAAGATAGATTTGTATAAAGTGTATGACACAAATGGGTAGGGATACCTGAGAGACTGCTTGCAGGGGATAGGTTTGCCTGCACAGTTCTGCCATTGGATTTTGCAATGTGTACAAACTCCCTCGTTGAGTGTCCTTATTAATGGGATTCCTACAAAGCCCTTTCGGATTTGAAGAGGGATTAGGCAAGGGGATCCTCTGTCTCCGTACTTATTCATGCTAGTGATGGAGGGTTTTTTTAGGCTTTTGAATAAAATGGTGCAATGCAATGGGTTATTTCAGTACCATTATCTTAGTCGAGAAATGAATTTGACTCACCTTCTGTACACGGATGATTTGATTTTATTGTGCAAAGCGGATCAGCATGTGCTACAGATGATGATTAATTTGCTAGACACCTTTTCCAGATGGTCGGGCATGCAAATGAACTGACAGAAGAGCAATATATATATATATATCAGCCGATGTTCATAATCGAGGGCAGCTTAGCGGATCGGTGGGGTTGCCCCTTCAAACTTTACCGTTCTGGTACCTGGGAGTGCCAATCACGTCCGGCAAGCCAAAATATTCGGCATTTCTCCCTTTGCTGGAAAAATTGAATAAGCGTATTAATGCATGGCAGAATCGATTTCTTTCCTTCGCTGCGAGGGTTACTTTAAATATTTCTGTACTGAATAGTATGCATGTGTATTGGGCTGCTCATATAATTCTTCCGAAAAGAGTTATAAGGGAAATGGAGAGGATATTGAAGGCCTTCTTATGGACAGGCAAATATGACAATTGTAAGGGAGCTAAAGTCAAGTGGAGCGATATTGTAAAGCCCAAGAAGCAAGGGGGTTTGGGCATTATATCGATACCTCAGATGCAACGGGTTTTGCTTATGAAATGAATTTGACGATTATTCGTTGACAGAGAAGCGATGTGGGTTAAATGGGTACAGGTATATCAACTCAATCGGCACAGTTTTTGGCAACTTTAAATGAAATCTGAACATTCTTGGATATTTAAAGGTTTGTTGTAAGTCAGAGATTTGGTGTACCCTGTTATAAAGTGTATAATCGGTGATGGAGAGGAAGTGAATTTTTAGTTTGATAATTGGCATGAATCCAGTCCTCTGTGGTTGAGACAAGACTTGGCTGGTTTTAAAAACAGAATTTACAAGGTGGAATCATTGGCAGGGGTGGTTCGGGCAAGGGAGAGATGGAGTAGATGCAAATATGGCCATGTGCTTGAGTCAGTTTTGAATGGGGTACAGTTGGGTAATGCTCAGGATAGGTGGATTTGGACAGCAAACCATAATGGGACTTTTACATCAAAGTCAGCACACGCAATTGGCAGAGGTAGGTCGGAAGAGGTTTCATGGGCAGAGTTAGTGTGGCAGCAGGTACTTTATCCTAAAGCGGCGATTTTGGTGTGGTTGTCTATTCAAAATCGATTGAGAACAAAGGACAGATGATTTGGTAGTTTTGATCCTATTTGTGTTTTGTGCAAATTAGTTAATGAGAGTAGAAATCATCTGTTTTTTGAATGTGAATACACCAAATTAGTGTGGAATAGAATTATGCATTTGTTAGGTAGAATCCCTTCCTCATACCAGTGGAGTGAGGCGGCAGCAGAGGTTATGCAGGAAACTAGTACAGGAAGAATAGATGGTCTTATTTTTAGGACTTCATTTCATACGATGATCTATAACGTTTGGAGGGAGAGGAATCGACGATTATATAAGCATGAAGAGCGACACAAGTATGAGCTAGCAGATTGCATTGTTAACTTGATTAGGGAGGTTCTTATGAAGAAGTAAGTCTAGCAATGAGAGGATGCTGGAACCTTTAGCTGTTGTGAGCTTGCCGGCTGAGATGTTGGTGGATGTAATTATTTTCATTTACCAGTTGTGGGATTGTACATTGTAGCTTTGGTTTTCTTTTGGTAATATAATTTCTTAAAATTCTAAAAAAAAAACAAAAGAAATTTGGGTATAATATTTAGATCCAATGATAAAAAGAGGCACAACATACTATGTGTGAAAGGTTAAGGCCCAAAAGCCCAAAGAGAAAAACCCTAACCCTCACCTAGCTTCACTTTCGTAGACTCACCCCATTTACAACACAGGTTGCGGATGCACAGAGGGAGAGAGCAACAAGGGTTTCAGGATCTAGGATATGCACGAAATGGGTGGCAGTTGATGCTAGACACCATATGGTAGGCGGCTTGGCTTCGATCGTTACGAAGGAGTTATTGAATGGGCAAAAGGTGGTTGTTGTGGGATGTGAAGAGATATGCTTATCTTGTGGATTGGTAAGGCAGAAGATGAAGTCTATGAGGTTCTTGCGTTAGCGCATGAACACTAAGCCTTCTCATGGTCGTATCCACTTTTGCGCTCCTTCTAAGATTCTTTGGCGCACGATTCGCGGGAAATCTATTATTTATTTGTACATCTTGGTGTTTTAATGCTTGTAATCGACTTGTTATGCTGAATTGACAATTGGGTTTCTTTTATAATGACTACTTATGGAAGCTAGCCTTTACAGTTGCTTAAATTTAGGTAATTGAGTTATTGGTATCCTCGAAAAAGTTGTGTCTTTATATTGAGGTTTGTTGTCTGGGATTGACTGAAAAGATCGCGTTAATACTGCATTCTGTTTAAAATGGTGAGAAGATGCACCTTTGCTTTTCCAAATGAGTATAGAAGTCACTTTATGTTCATTTCATTGTGATATGGAATTGTTGCCTATTGGATTTTGGGAAAGAGGATGTACTGGTTGAAGGAGAATGAAGGTTGCTTGTATTTTTTCTAGTCGTCTTTCCTATATGCAATATTTATACTTCAGGTTTCAAATTCTTTTTGAATTGTAGGATGATTCTTCAGAAGACCAAGCGTGGAGAGGCTGCCCTTGCTCGCCTGAAGGTTTATGAGGGTGTGCCTCCCCCTTATGACAAGATAAAGAGGATGGTCATTCCAGATGCCCTCAAGTGAGTTTTTAAATGTTAGTTGCATTTTAATTGTTTTTTTTTATGTTTGTTAACTGAAACGTTAGTCTTTAATTTGGGATAAACTTGCATGATGGGAAAATTAGGGTTTTGAGGCTACAGGCTGGGCACAAGTACTGCTTACTAGGAAAGCTATCATCTGAGGTTAGGTGAAACTACTATGACATAGTTAAGGTATGAACTGTCTAGCCGTTTCCTTCTTTTACATACCTCTAACATTTTACCCCATGATTGTGTTTATATGTCACTAAATTAAAGGGATTTGACCTAATATATATATTCTCATGTGGTTCTAGCATTTCTACTTTGCTTGTGGAAGATATATCTTTTGATTTTCTATTTTACTTCTAATTGCAGTTTGAATTTTTCCTACAAATCTTTTAGTGATATAAATTTTCTGTATATTAGGTTGAGCTGATAGCACCATTGATGCTAAGACGCAAGATTGCAAGTTACTAGTGTTCTCTGAACTACTTTACTACTCTGCTTTTCCTTAGGAGCTCGAGAGGACGAGAAAGGAGAGGGTTTAGGTGGCATACGAGAGAAAGAATAAGTTGACAAAACTGAGGGTTAAAGTTGAAAAGATTGCAGAGGAGAAGCTAGATCCCCAGCTAGACATTATCACTTCCATCAAATATTAATGATACGTACACTTGTTTTTTCTTTCTTGTAGGTGAAAAGTAGACTCTTATCATAAACTAAATATGTATTCTGTTTTTCCTTGTTAAATATTTTTAAATTTAATAATACTATTTGTCATAAACATGAACACATTAGTGATAAATTTATTGTTACATATAATTTTTATTTAATGACAACATTATTGTAACATATAACTTTCATACTTGTGACGAAATATTTAAAAAAATATGGTCACTGATACAAATTTCTTTTACCACTAATTCAATTATATTGTTAAATTGATATTTTTATTTGTTATGATAATAAATACATTAATGACAATAGTTTTTGTCAGAACAAATTTTCATTTTTGTGATAAAATGATGTTGACATTTTTTCCTTTAAAATCTTAGTGACCAAGAAGTAATGGACACTGATAAAAAGAGCTCGAGTGACAAATATTGTTACTATTTTCAATTATTTTAATGGCGATGATGTTACAATAAAATGAAGTACTGTTATGATTTTATTTGTCACTACTTTATATTGTTTCTGTTGACAAATTTGCCATAAATATGTAAAGTTACTATGGCTATATAGTTTTGTCACACATTCCAATTTTTAGTTTCAGTACTTTTGTCATAAAAATGTTGCATAATTGTGACCAATTTTTTAAATTGTTCACTATTTCATTAGTGACGAAGGTATTTGTGACAGGAGGTGATGACTTTAAAAATTGTTTACTATTAATAGTAGTGACTAATATTACTGCTTTTAGTGACAACTTTTGTTTTCACTAAAAATACAATTTCTTGTAGTGAGTTGTTGTTCTTCTTGTCATATAATGATCACACAATATATCCAAGCAATAAGTTAATATTCCAAACCCATAAGAAGAGAATGTCAATAATGAACAAGTAAATAATGTGCAAGTTACAAATGATCAAGTGATACCAAAAGAAACAATATTATGTAGGTTTACAATGGAGAAAAGATCAACTATATCAGATGACTATATAGTGTATTCACTTGAGCACAAGTGTGACTTGAGCATTGATAATGATCCAGTCTCATTTAAAGAAGCCTTGAAATGTAACAATTCTGAAAAATGGGTCAATGTTATGAAAGAAGAGTTAAAATCTATGGATGATAATCAAGTCTGGTAACTAGTTGAGCTACCTGAAGGCTCAATGCAAATAGGCTACAAATGGGTCTTTAAGACTAAAAGAGACTAAAAAAATAATATTGAAAGGTATAAAACTAGACTTGTAGCCAAAGGTTATACTCAAAAGAATGACATTAACTTTAAAAAGATCTTCTCTCCAGTTTCAAAGAATGACTCTTTAAGAATTGTTATGACATTAATAGCTCATTATGACTTAGAGCTTCAACGAATGATTGTAAAGATCGTTTTCTTTAATGGTGACTTAGAAGAAGAAGATTATATGGACCAACAAAAGGTTTTGTGACTTCAGAAAAGAAAAATATGGTGCGTAAATTAAAAAAGTCAATATATGATTTGAAACAAGCTTACTGAAAGTGGTATCTTAAGTTCAATGATACCATTACCTTGTATAATTTTGTAGAGAACACTATTGATAGGTGTATATGTATGAAGGTTAATGAGAGCAAGTTCATTATTTTGGTACTTAATGTTGACAATATTCTTTTAGTTGCTAATGATTTGGGCTTGTTATATAATGTAAAGAAATTTCTCTCTAATAACTTTAAAATGAAAGATATGGGTGAGACATCCTATGTGATTGGAATAGAAATATTTCCTGATAGGGCATAAGGATTATTAGGGTTGTCTTATAAAGGATATATCAGGAAAGTATTAGAGAGATTTAGGATGAGAAAAATGCTCAGCATGATTAGTTCCAATTCAGAAAGGGGATAAATTTAGTGAAATGCAATGTCCCAAGAATGATTTGGAATGAAAGGAAATGGAATTATTCCCTATACATCTGTAGTTGGGAGTCTGATGAATATTCATACTTGTACTCAGCAAGATATCAATTTTACTGCTGAAATGTTAGGCCGATATCAAAGTAATCCTGGAATGAACCACTGGAAAGTTGCAAAGAAAGTACTTAGGTATTTACAAGGCACCAAGGATACATGCTTACATACCAACTTAGAATTTATTAGTTATTTAGATTTAGACTCAAGGAAATCTACTTTTAGTTATCTATTCCAACTAGTAGGAGGGGTAATTTCTTAAAAGAGTGGAAAACAATCTATCATTGCTACTTTCAATATAAAGGCTAAATTTATGACATGCTTTGAGATCACTATTCATATTGGATCCCGTATTTTTTTATGATTTTATATTTTATTTTATTTTATTTTTATTTTCTTTATTCTATTAAATTATCTAGCATGAAAATAAATCAGAATTTATGAATTAGGAATTTTTGGAGTCTAACAAGGTATATTTTGAATTTTATATGGTGGTATGGATTAAAAGAAGTAATTGAAATTAAGTGAAGGAGTTAATAGGAATTTCCTAGTAAAAGAAGGGGTAAATTGGTAAAAACATAAGAAAGTTATCTTAAATGAATAAGACAAATAGGGAGGAGAAGTGAGTGTGTGGTAGTGAAATTAAAGAAGAGAAGGAGAATAAAGAGAAGGGTAGTTATAGAAATACATGAATAAGGAAGGGCAAAATGGTAAAAACACAAAAATTTGCATTAAATTGAATGAGACAAAGAAGAGGAGAGACGTGAGTTATAAGAAAAAAAGAGAAGAAGCGAAGAATCGTGAATTATAAGAAAAGAAAGGAAGAGAGTCGTATAGGAGAGAAAAAGAAAAATAAAACAAGGAGAAGAAGGAAGAAGAAAGCAAGGAAAAAGGAAGAAAGAAGAGTTTTAGCTAAGTCTTTTTCTAATAA